>ML778384.1:648928-722266 GCA_009831015.1 Picea engelmannii | reverse complement strand
GGTCATGTTCATAATCGGTCTCTATCCGATTCCAGCATTGAAGCTTGTGATTAGTTGGGAAAACTTGGTTTGAGCTATTCATTCAATTGATTGCTACTACACGCTCTGCCCCTTTTCAAAAATGGCTATATCGAAGCCCTGCTACGCAGTCTGAAGCGCAATCCTCAAACGATAAATTAATTAGCGGGAATGGTAGGTGGTGAATTGAGCGGGCTTTGGATTTGAATGGATGTGCATAATGGGCGTGGATATGGATGGTGGTAGATGGGCCGGAGGGCATGGGCATGGATGATGTATGGTAGATGGGCGGAGGTGGTAGAGGGGATGGGGCGGGCAGCGTATGGACGGGTAGGCGGCTGGAGGGCAGAGATGATCGGCGATGGGAGTCCGGACGCCGTGAAAGGACGGCCGGCAAAGGTCGGTTTCGTTTGGCCTTTAGCCTACGCCCTCTTATATCACCTACCCTCACCTAACCTGACTCGCTTTGAATATTTTGTATTATTTTAAATATTTCCTTGAAATACGTTCACACCTTTTGAGGTTAATTATTTAATATTTTTATTTTTAAAAAGGGTCGTGCATTATCATATGAGTAGTCCAATGTTGATCGTTGGGAGTGAATTTTTGATATCGTCGTCGGCGAATTCACATTAGTTACCACACTCACTTACATTCATTCGTCAGCAACGATACACATACCCCGAGGACCACACCTAGGTAATTTTATATTTAAAATATTTTTTTGATATTTCCTTGAAGTACGTGCACACATCAACCTTGAAAAAATGTGAAGTGTTATGTTTAAATATTAAACTAGCACAGCCACAATTATGTGGTTGATTAACACCGAAAGGCATATTTCATTTTCAAACAAACCCTAATTCACCTATTTCATTTACAAACAAACCCTAACCCTAATTCGCCTATTTTAATGTGAATGCATTGTTGATCCTGTACAAGACGACTATCTACGCTCAGAGGGGGCATGAACTGTGACTTCCACTGTATAAATACACAGCCTTTAGTTTATCTATATAAATGTTGCCTTATTAATTATCTATCCATTTTGCCATATTACTATATTTTTAACCGTCAACATCAAGATCAAATTCAAATTCAAGTGCATGTAATGTTTCTGAGCGATCTCACTACAATGATTTCACAGTAAATGAAAGCTGCTTGAATGGAAATAGAACAGCAGATCTGAATTCAAGAAATAAATCAATTGTTTTCATTACAAATATAATTCGACCTATTTATATATCTTGGTCATCCGCTGAACCACGCATTAGCTTCGAAGGCTCCACATCCTCTGGCCTATTCCCAACGTCTTCTTCATAAATGTCAACATCCCACAATGTGAATAACTTCCTTTTCTAAGGAGAAGGGCTATAGCCTGCGGATGAAACTGATCCATCAATAACTTCTTTCTCATGGATATTGGTTGGACTATGAGAACGAGAGCGGGAATCAGAACTCAATTCCGAATGGAGGAATATAACTGAGTCATCAACAACTTCTCTCTCATGGTTTTCGTCTGGACTAATCATGTTTAGATCCCCGAACCAGATGATTCAACTGCACATAAAGGTGGCCATAAAAAACGCCATAGAAACGCGGCCACCAAATGTCAGCCAGTAGAAACATGAAACGCCAAGATCTTACCACTCTGTGCGAATATCTTAATATTTTCTAATCGGGTAGACGTGGAAACAAGTTAGTGAACACAGTAATTTTTAAACACGATTAGGTAAATGTAAAAAAGTAAACATATAAACAGATGTCTTTATAACAGCTCGGAAGTTAATGGATGAAATCATAGCCATTCATTTATTGTGACGACTAAGAATATTCTAGGCATATTTAATATCATCCATAGAAAATGTATTAAGAACTAAAAACCTATTAAATGTGCCCATTGCCAATAGGTGTACACCTTTCGGTGTAATAATATCCCATGGGAGTGAGCCCCACCTCATCGTCGTCGGGATTTTTGAATGAGGTGAGAATTGGAATTGGCAAGCATGGATCGTCGACGATAAAGCCTGGAGGACATGGGAAATATTATATGGACTATGTTGAATGTGGTGGGTGGGGGTAAATTGTTATATTTTCTTTTTTTCTTTTTTTCTTTTTTTTGGCATTTCATTTTTTATTTTTTTTTATGTCTTATTCATTTATTTGTTTTTTTTAATACTTTTTATTTATTTAATTAATTAATTTTAATTTTTTTATTTCATTTATTTTTAATTTTCATAGATTAACTAGTTTTTCGTAGGTTAAATGAATAACAAACCTGAATGGGCCTAATGGTTAAAAAAGTGTTTTTCTTCCTTAGAGGTCACAGGTTCAAATCCAGTGATGGGTAAGATAATTTTGGTAATTTTTTTACATTAATAGGGATAGTTAGATTAGTTTAATTTTGATTTTCTTTGGTTAGGAATAATTATTTATTTTAAATTTTGTAAATAACTGTGAATAATGTAAATAATTTTCTAATTTTTATTTTTATTTTATTGTATATTATTTTATTTTTGATTATTTTTCTAATCCTAAAAAAACAAAAATTAGAGAAAATTAGAGAAAATTATGCTACAAGTCATGGGTCCCATGTCATTCGGGTTCTTAATAAAACTATCCATAGGGTTTAAGCTATCCAATCACTAAGTATTAATATGTTATGCAGGTGGGATTTCTCTTTTTGCAAGTTCAAAAATCAACGGTCCAGATTAACCCACGAGCTTGATCAATGGTTGTTGAGTAATGATATTTAAACGGCCATAACTTTTGCTATAGGTGTCGGAATGAGGCCCGTGATACCTCGTTAGAAAGGTGTCAGACAAAGGAACGTATTAGTATAGGTATTCATGCTAGAAAGGTGAATAAAGATGTCAAAAAATGAATAAAACATCATACCATGAATTCAGAGGAAAAAATGACCATACCAACTTCCAATAGTCATATATGGGGCTACGGGCAATGAAATCAAGACCAAGATGGCTCAGTCGAAATTTGAAAAGGAGAAGAAAAGGATGGAACCAAAATAGTTGATAGATGTTGAGTGGAAATGGTCAAAAAATTTAAAACACATATGGAAATTGAATATGATTGAAGAACCAGCTATGCAAACTTCGAGAAGCCATATCTCAAGTTACAAGCAACGGAATCGAGCCAACAATACCTCAATGGAAATATTAGATAGATGAGAAGAATCAAATATATCTTAATCAATATGAAGAAGCCAGAAATTCCCAGAAACGTTCGAGGAACAGAAGATAATGCCAATGGACAAAGTTAATGATTGTTTTTTAACGAATACCATTTGTAAATTGTCTTAGAAGAAAATGATATCCCATGAGTATGTTCAGCCTCTCTTTGTAACACTCACATGTTCATTTTCGAAATGTGAGAAAATAAATTGAAGGAAAAGGAAACGAAGAGTCAAGAGAAATGAGGAATCTCTCTCTTGCTAGATAAAAGAGAACTCGTAGTATAGTGTGAGGACTTTTGCCCTTTGTAACAAAAGATGGTACTATTATTTCTAAGTAATAAAGAGAAGGAGGCATTTTGAAAATATGTGATGTTGATGGATATATTGGATACTATTCTTAATGAATTTATCTTCTAGCGAAGTAGATAAGATTCTATTGTGTGAACTATTTCTACAATATGTTATGTTTTCTTATGTTGTCACATGTTTCCTTGTGAGTATAGAAATGATGTTATGGATATATGGTACAAATATTTTTTTATGTATTTATAGCATTGTTGTTTTCATTTATCATTAGAATACTTAAACTATTTATGGTTCCGATGGTGTTATCTTTCGTTGTACTCATTCTTTTAGTTTTTCTCTCGGGATGAGTTAGAATTAGTTAGATTAGATTAGTTTGCTTACAATTAAATTAGCCTTAGGATTATTTAGAACTTTTGGGGGGGCGGTTCGTTGTTTTTCCCCTTTTTCTTCTTTTAATTATGAGCAGTTGGAGGCCCATATACTTACGAGAAACTCTACACCAAACGAGAGTTGGTCTAATTAGGACCTACCATTAGGCATTCTCCCTTACCTGCTTGATAGGCCATTCGTACCTGTCAACACTACCATTGCACTTGCTGCAATAAGATGTTTTCTTCGAACTTCTATCATCCATATTGTATTAAAAAAAACAAGAATCATCATAAATAGAAATTATTAAAAAAATTATACAATCTAGTATTTCAGTGCAGGTCATTAAACAAAACTCCCAGGGCGTCAAACATATACACATGTCGGTGCACATTGTTAGTAATTGTGCACCGCTAACCTATACGCATATGATACAAAAATCAATACTATTTATTTGTTCGACCAATCGGTGTTTTTCACAAAGATATGTGCTCCGGTACACCTTTCTATAAAGTGAGTATCGAGTTGCTACGTCTGTACAGTGTGCACTGGTGCAATTTTCCTGTATAGTGCACACCGCGTACCATGGAAAAAAAATTGATAAAATCACTGAAAATGATAGGGTTGACAAGGTTTGGGATCCGATGCAATGAGTGGTACCATTGCAACGGATATGAAATGTCTCATATGCAACTAAATAAACCCTATAAAAATATCTTTCTTAAATAAAGAGGGGAATTAAAAAAACAACAAGAAAGCTACGGCTTCCAATACCGAAGGTAACTATGAAACCCCCCATTTTTTTAACATGCATTGAAAATAGTTTGAATCAAATAGGGAAAGATTGAAATGATCAGAAGAATGAAATCACATACTTGAAATGTTTTCTTTATAGATTTGTATGTTCCCTATGGATCACTTCCAAATTTGGATCTTCAAAAAAATCCACCCAGTCCAAAGTCCTTCGTGGTAAACCTCTCTTCCACAAATATTCCCTCTAAATTTTGCCAAAAAATGAAACAATCAATAGTGTTTTAACTTATAAACAAATACATTTCGAAAAATGAAATTCCCTCTCTTTTTTCGCTATGTTTTTTCACTTTGTATGTAAAAATACGTATTAAACTTTATATTTAAAAAAACAAAATTGTCGTCAAATCGGTGCACCACACAAATTAATGTGCCTCGATGCGTATATTCATAAAAACAATACCAATTTTATGAAAAAAATAGAAATGTAAACATCGGCTATTAAAATTTACGGATATTTTTCTTTGCGAATGTTCTAACGGAGTTAATGGTTTGGTGTGTTTCATAGAGTATCGCACCAGTGCGTTCTATAAATACAGATGCACCAATGCATTAGCAAATAATTAAAAGCACCAATAACTTTTAATATCAAATTCATGAACATATTGATGATGGTTTTGGCTCAAATGTAGGGAAAATAAGGTTATAATATCAAATGGAAAATACTTCAGATTACAGCTCATTCCATATCGTTGCAAGTTTGTCAACTTCTCCCACATCATTTAAAGTAAGTCTAGATTTTATTTATAATTCATTTATCTGATTAAATTTATGTCATCTATGCATGTGGAATAATTATTCATTGAATTTTGTAGGATCATAAATCAACATTGAGTTTGAATGAGCAAGATATTCCACTAGTGCAAAAATGTCGCAAGCTCGAAAGATACTGCAAGAAAATGTTTGATAAAAATGGAATGATACTTTACCCTACCAATTGTAATGTGTCATCTTCCATTAACCTGCATCCTGGGTCAATGGTATTACATCGTGAATTGAATCTATTTTATGACACGCCAGGGGTATGTGGTTGTTCAAAATGTAAAGGGTTGAAGAAGAACCATCAACATGTCACATTGTCTCATTATATTAATGATTGACTACCCAAAGTTGATGGTCACCTCCCACTGTGGTCAATAATCCAATAGGTGATATCGAAAAGACATCTAGGAACACTCCCATATGCTCCTTTTTTTTTTAAATTGGAAGTCGAATCAACTATGTTTCGTCCTAAATTGGCCAACATGTCTCCTTATGTTGATTCAACGAAGAGTTATTATAGTGAGCCAATGTATGATATCAATACTACCAAAAACATCACTACTAGGAGATCAAAAAAGTTGTATGAGCTAAGAGAAAAAATGTTCAAGTACACACCAAAATTTGTTCAATTGTTGGAAGGTAGCGATGACTTCCCTCTTCATATTGATCTGCAAAGTAAATACCAAACCTGCTACAACCGAGCTTTGTATGGCGCTTAGTCGTCGTCCATGCTTGTGCCCGATGTTATAACTAAATTTGTTTTTTGTGGTAATAGTTATATGATTTCCAAGTATAAAATAGATGTTGCAAATATTGGGTTGCTTTTCCTTTCACATGTATACGTTCCTCCCAAACAATCAGTGGAACTTATGCCATTTTTTGGTCCTCTTTCTAGTCAGTCTGATTACTTGAATATTGTCAAATATAAACATAGTGTTTCTATGCATAGTATGTGCATGAATGGTTATGTTTCTGGAAACTTTAACATGAAAAATATGTTATATATTGATGGTCATCCATGAACTCGTGGGAACATCACAAGGTTCATAAATAATTTTAGGGCTTCATTATTTAGTGAAAATTGTTCCTTTGAGGAACACTCCAATGGAAAAGAGTTTTTTTATGAAAAGGAAGGCATCTAGATTTTTTGTTCTGCATGCAATACATAGTTTGTCTCTTGGTGACTAGTTGTTAATAAACTATAACTTTCATAGACCACCAACCACTTGTCAAAAACGTCTTGCATTGGGTCTACCTTTTACGTCCCCTTGGGGCATAAAAAAAGATGATTGAGTAATAATATTTTTGGATTTTCAATGGAACTAATGTAAATGTATTTCTTAATTCGACATTTGTTTTAAAAAGTGATAAGTTGCATGTTACAATCATCACATCAAATATGGGGACTAAACTCCCTATAGCTTCTACACGTGGACTTTTGTTTATTTTATTTATTGAGTTTTCTTAATAATTTTTATATTTTTAAATATTAGTGTAAATTTAATTTAATTTAGTGAATTGGGTTTAGTCCGAGTGGTTTTTGATGAGGCGTGTTTTCTCCCCCACCCAAGTTCAATTCCCGCAAATGACATGTTGAGCTCTTAAAATGAGCAAGTTATCGAAAAAGCCTCGGCTTTCTAAAAAATATGGTTTACCCTTGGTACCATCCTTGAAATGAGGGGAAGTGCCCAGTGGGTTTCCCCAGGCTCTATTCCAAGTAAAAAAAAAAAATTTAAGTTAATATTATTTTAACCTTAACAAATTAATTAATCTCTTCACTAGTGAAATCAAATACTTGCATTTCCTTATGAGGAAATTTATAATTAGAAAAATCGATAATAGCACCTATATTTCACTTGGGGGCCAAATATTCCATTTAGATGGGTCGTGTGGTGATTTTCTAGCCTTGTTTGTGGCCCATGATCCATAGATACTTCATTTAGAACCTAATTCCCTTGTTTTCCTTCTCCTACAATGGTCGGTTCTATGAGACCCACCCCTCAGGTGAAAAACCTCCTAAGAGTGCCTAAGAGATTCATTTAGGGTCCCAAGTCCTTTGAATTCCTACCCATACCATGATAAAGTCTCCCAAATTATCCCTTGAGAGAAAAAATTCTAATGGCACTCATCTCCTACTCATAGGCCCAAAATCCTATTTATGGAGCTTAAGTGGTGGTTCAAGACCTTGTTCCTAGCCCATGAGACTTAGAAGGTTCACATAGGGCATAAGGTACTTGGTTTCCTCATTGGACCATGGTTAAGGGGTTGATATCCATAGCTAGTGCACAAAACCTCCATGATGGCACTATTATCCCACTCAAAGACCATATATTCCCTCTATAGGGCTTATATGGCACTTCAAGGTTTCATTAGGGAGTAAAAGGTTCATAGAGAATCATTTTTAAGGGAGTAATCCCATTATTAAATGTGGCATTTAATTTTAAATGGTTGCATAACAAAGTACAACAAAAGTGTACAACAACAAAGTTGTAGATCACTTCAAGATCTTTGCAATTATCTAAAGAGAAACAAAAATGGATGTTGGGAAAAAATGTTGTGAGAAAATTGCAAATATTATTTTTTTTGTCAAAAGAATTATTTTTATATTATTTTGAAAACAAGAAAAACATATCAAGAAACATAGAAACTTAATAACATAAAAGTTGTGTATCTTTTCAAGATCTTTCCAAGTGTGCAAATAATGCTAAAAATGGATGTTGGGATAAAATATTATAGACAAATTACTAAATTACTCTTGATACATTTTAGGGGTGGAAATTTCTTAAATAATTTATATATTTTTTTTGTTAAAAATAATGTGTTCCCATTATTAATGCATGCACATTTCTAAAGTGCATGCATGTTTATTTATAATTCTTATTTGGAAAACTTCATAGTAGTATGCATGGTAGTTCAAAAGGAATTAAGGTTATTTTAAAAGGAATGTGTGCACATTTTGAATAACATGTACATTTTCATGCGAGAGGATGTTCCCAAATTCCCAAATGCCATTTTTTTAACTATCAACTTCATGTAGGATTCCTTTTGTTTGTTCCATTAACCACTTTATGATGTTTTCATAAGTTAAAATTGGCTATTGAAAGATAACAAAACAAAGGTGTCAACATGATTGTTCGAGAAGGAAAACCAACATCATATAGCCTGGAAGATGTTTTTAGGGCTCATGAACCATGCATAGGATCCCAAACAACCCTACATTCCCTCTAAAGGGAATATTTGGTGAATGAGTATAATATTAATGATGTTATAATTTTATCCCGTGGGGGGCAGCTCAATTGGCAAGTGTCGTGATATGAAGTGTTATGTTTGATGAGGTTCCGAGTTAAAATCCCCATGATTCACCCGTGCCTGCGGAAGGGGCATATGTATGGAACCTAGAGGTTATAGTGGTAGCGGCCGGAATCGACCCAGTGTCACGCAAGTACAAGACCGTCCCAATTGTCGATTCCGCCAACTACAAAAAAAATGATGTTATAATGTTTTTTGCTCCATAAAAGGGTATTAGGGACCCTAGACATGGAATGAGGAGGAACACCAATATAGGGCCTAAAATATGATTTAATGTCTCATGAACCCTAGATATGGTCCCAAACCCACATAGGCCCTATAAAGGGAACATTTGTCCCGTGGATATGATATGTGTACCATTATGAGTTTTCCACACCAATGATGAGTTTGAAGGCCCTAGTCATGGTTGGAGGATGAAAACAAATGTCTTAGGGCATGAAGTAGGATTTTAGAATTCATGGGGCATCATGCATCGGGTTTGAAACCATCACAATGGACATGTATAATGAACCTTGGCCATTATAATTCTTGCACATTAGGGATTATATTAGGGCCTAATATGGCCCACAAGTGAAAAATAATGCATTTTCCCTTAAATGATGCTTTATGGATTATTCATTATGCAAAGAGCCCTATAATATCAAATAGGCTCACAAAAGGAATATGGAAAGCATCACTTAGTTAAGGATCTCTTAGGATTAATTATGGAGGATAGATGATAGTTGTATATTAGTTATTTGATAAGACATAATAATAATATGATTTTCATTACATGATTAAAAAAAATATGAGAATGAATATTAGTAATAGTAGAATTCACATAGAACACTAATTTCATAGGATGCACGCACATTATGTAAAATTAAAAATTTTAGGGGGGAAAGTATCATATGTCCATGTTATCTAATTAGTTTATGAAAAAAAAATGTTGTCCTAAAAAAAGGTGGTGGTGGTTGGGACTGCATAAACCAAATTAAATTCATCATTTCCACATCATTCGTCATTGTGTTTCATTTTGACAATATTTTTAAATAGTTTACACATACTCATCTTTGATAAAATTGCATGCATTTATAGATTTATTTCTATGGATTCAAAATATATATTTTTATATAAATGTTATTATTTGATGAATTCCATGCATTTATAGATACAATTTTATTAATTCCATATATATATCTGTGTGTGTTATTGTTTCCTATTATTTTAATATTTTCCGTGTAACATGTATCATAATTTAAAAATACATGTCTATGTTTTTGCAATAAATTTTAACACAATCATTTTTAAAAAATTGATATTTTCGCCTACAAACTAAAAAAACATGTTATCTTGATTATATTAAGACCATTATTAATTTTTATTATTATTAATATAAAGTGAGATGCATTTTATAGTCAAATATGACACTTGGCATAAGTCATCCCATTATAATATTTGAAAAAGAAAAGAACATCTCAATATGGAAGATATTTGTACCATCACTACTCATAAATCAAAAAATATATGTAAAAATCGATAATCCAAAGTGGTTGGTTGCATGTTACAATCATTACATCAAAAATGGGGACTAATTAGCTCCCTATAACTTCTACACATGGACTTTTGTTTATTTTGTTTATTGAGTTTTTTTAATATTTTTTATATTTTTAAATATTAATATAAAATTGATTTAATTTAGTATTTTTTAATCTTAACAAATTAATTAATTTCTTCACTAAAGAAATCAAATACTTACATTTTCATTTTCTTATGAGGAGTTTCATAATTAAGTGGGTGGTGGAGCAAAAAATCATAAAGTGATTTCATTTCGCAATTACAATCCAAAGTAAATGATTTCATAAAACAAAATAAACATTATATGGCAACTCTAAATTCTGAGTGATACATCTTAAATTTAATTTAAAAACAGAAAAATCAATAACATGCTTATGATACATTTTATAAATCAAACAAAAACAACATAAACATGATTTGAAAAAGCATAATATACAAGTGTGCTATACTATTTATAGCGCACTAGTGTGATTGAAATTGCACTGGTGCGGTTGTTATGTAAAAATGCATCGAGAAACAATTTAATTGACAAAGTATGTATGCAAACTTCCACAATTAAAGTTTTGGAGAGGAAATCACTCTGTGATATCTCTCATAATTTAGCGCATTGACTCAATTCTCTGCCACTTACTTGGTGCTCTGCCTTGCATCTCCACCTCCATGGGCCACTTGACTTTCTCCAAGATATTGTTCTCGACATTTATTTCTTAATTTCTATTGTGTACATATTTGGTTACATTTGTATTTACAGAGCTACCAACCTGATGTTGGTATGTGAATTCATTTATTTTATGTTATATTGCTTCTAACAAGTACAAGACCAGCCTTGAAAGTATGGTTAAAAAAATATAATGTACAATGCTAAGAATTCCAAGCTTAGGAATTTACTTCCACCCAATGGGAAATCCATCTGGTATCTAGCTATATATGCTTGGCATTCAACATAAAATTGGTAATTTCTCCTTAGTAAAATCCATTACTAAATCCATTTCCTCTTATGATGCCTTTATTTGGTTTAATTGATGTTCTAATGGGAAATACCTATGAGTTGTATACTCATTTTACACTTGTAGCTTATCTTCTTGTAATTGCATGTTGTATAAATGGATGTGGGTGTGCCCATGGAACCAACAATGGACATCAAGATTTACTAAATGCCCACAAGTGATATTATTCTTACATTGTAACTACGCTTGGGCAAATCAAATCGTTTGGGAAAATAAAAGCTTGGAATTGCCAATGTTTTTAAAGTATAGATAAGCATGGGCGAACTGTTTATAAGAGCGAGCCATACTCAAATTTGGCATTAATTTCGAAATCGTAAATATGCATGGGTGATTCAATTTGTATGGGATTTTCATGCTTAGAATTTAGAATGTATAATGCCCTCCCAAACCATGTAGATAAGATGGAACACACAGAATCAAGGGGTCTGAATTCATGGGACTTGAAACGACCATTCAAGTCTAGACAAATTCTCAATTTACAGCATATAATTATAGCATATGGGGTGTTTCAAAATTGTTCTCAAATGGTTTATTGATGCATTATTAGTAGAAGGCTTATAAAGAGACAAAAAGACGCTGAAATATTATTAGTTTGCATGTATCAGTGAGTAATTCCCATAGTATAAAATGTTAAATCATAATTTTTTCTGCTAGATCGTCTATATACATACGTTTTGACTTATGTTTAAATATGCACCAGTTCTTGACTACTTTTATTGGTTGTTTCATAATATTCGCACTAATCTTACTTTCCCCAACCCTTGTGACATAGCTTGTGCTTTTGTATTCTTCTATAGCACCATGTCGTCTACTAGTCTTGTCATCACTTTTTGGCAATTGGGTTGTACATTGTAAGACATCCTTCTATCTTTTTGTGTACATTGTAAGGTGTATTATTGCTGGATACAAGAGATGTTGATATGGAAATCATTATTTGATCAATGCACAAACCATGTAGGTCATCCTATAGCCAAAAGTTTAAAAGCTCAAACTTTCATTTTATCTTCACAGGTCATCTACTTGCAACAATATTATGTATGATCACGGTATTTTCATATTTGTGCATGTCGTTTCTCAAATCATAGCATTTCCCAACAAACTCCCTTTTAGAGACGGGAGAGGATGCATCAGTTGTTGTCTATATTTTGCACCATTTGAATGAGGTCACACACTGTGTGACATCATGATGCCCAAGTAATTATATTTGATGCTTTGATAATTGTTTTACAAAAATTACATGTTCTTTGGGTGATGAGATTTCTAAGGGTCAATAAGAGAATTGATGGAGCCAAATCTCACTCAATTTTTTAAATAGCCTCCTCATAAGTGTGCTAGAGAGAGATTCTGGAAACTTTAGTGGTAAATTGTGGTAATATATAGTTATACATGCTTCCATATCCACACATCTCCACAAACATTGGTCATTTTCCTAGGCTTCCTCTATGATCAAATGAGGTAAGTATGGGGTCTTATACCTAATGAAGTATGGAAATTTTTCAAATTATAAAATTCTTATTAGGTTGGCTCTTCAAAATTCATTTCTATGAAAGTAGATTAGACAATATTAACAAATTTCATAACAACTATTGACCTCAATTAATTGATGGAACTTTTAATATGACGACAATGGAATTTCTTCCTCAACTTATGGAACCCTAATCAAACCTTGCATTATTGTGTCAATTTGGTAATAATCTCTTTGTATCATTGTTGTTAAGCTTTTTATAAAGTCACATTATGAATATGTGCACTCATCCTTTGAAATTGATTTCACAAGCTCATATTTTGGCTTATGAACATGTCCTAATTTTGAGACATGTATTAGGTTATAGCTTGGGCTTTGAGTTTGATAAAGTGATTGGTAATAGTGGGATTTGACATCGATAATTTTACATGTTTTGGAAGAGAATGAATATTTCAAGTTTAGTTAGATCAAACCCTCTTCACATATTTCATTGGGCATATCAAAGGTTGTTTAGATGTCGATGGGGTAGTTGAGGTTGCTACAATTGACAAGTTGAGGAATCTCACCAAGTCACCATGGACTAAGTACTCGCTACATTTCATTCCCAATGAGGGTTTTGTCACATACTTGTATGGTTTCATGGTAAGGTTAGCATTTCAATGATTCATAGTTACAATATTCATAAGAATTCTCCATGTTGTATCAATATTGATTGGGGTCAGTTGGCCGCATGATGTATTTGTTTACCTGTTTATAGATAATGCATAGGGCATCATATGATTTTAGCCATGAAAGCTAAAATAATGCACCTATAAATCTCATTTCATTTCATAGGGAAGTCACTTGGTGTGGAACACATTGATGATTAGATGAGTATTGTATTTTACCCCTATGCCCTTTAGGATTTACTTCTAATTTTATTTGATTTTATTTGATTTTATTTTTGAACTACTTCAAGAAACATGCCCTAGCAATAGACTAGGTGGTAGGTTTAAGGGGTAGTTATTCTTCAATAATCTCTTAACCATCAAACTGATCTTGTCCCTTCGAAACTTATGCAATTTAAGTAGATCATACCATAGCAGATGAATGGAACCAACAAAATGAAAAATGCCAATTCTTTGAACTACTTCATTAAAATTACCAATGCTTGATGGTGGTAGCCCTTCTAGGAATAACCAACAATGATTCCATTCCATGACACAACATCTCATTTCAAACAATTTATGAGCAAAATCTTTTATGCATTCATGGGAGAAGGAGGTATCTCACATAATGTATTTGGCATGTATGCAGTCTACAAATGAATTTCCCACAAATGTGTCTCACGTTATGGAAACCATGGTGAATGTTTTCTTGAAATATATATTTGTTCTGGGTAATTAACAATGTTACCTACTTGATGAGAACCCTTTCGAGTTCTCATTTTTTAAGAGGTTTCATTTAGTGGTTGTTTTTACCCCAAATAGAAAAATGATGCTTCTAGAATCACCCATTTTTTTTAAGAGGAGGGGGTCGGGGGGAGGGTTAAAATGACAAATTTTGCAACCATGGCCTTAAATCCCATAATTTTTCAAACAAAAGTCAAAAAATCAACCCCCAAATAGAGATTTAGTGGCACTTCTAGAATCACCCTCTTTTTTGGAGGGTTAAAATTACACATTTTGTAACCATGGCCTTGGCAATCATTAATGTTGCGAACGAAAACCTTAAAATTAAACCCTAAATTGAAAAGTGGAGTTACGATAGCACCCCCTTTTTGGGGGGGTTGAAATTGCAACTTGTTTGAAACCATAGCCTCGATAACCGGCACCATTGCAACCAAAATTATAAAATTTGCACCCCCCCAATTTGAAAAAGGTGCTATTATAAGTGCTACCAATAGCACCATTTTTCATTTTCGAGCTTATTATTGTAACATGTTTGAAACCATAGCCTTGATAACCAGCACCATTGCAACCAAAATCATAAAATCTACACCCCCTGGTTTTAAAAAGGTGTTATTATAGGTGCTACCAATAGCACCATTTTCATTTTCGAGCTTATTATTGTAACTTTTTTGAAACCATGGCCTAAAAATCTAGTGCCATTGCGAACAAAATCATAAAAAGGTAAAAAACAAAAACTAAAAAGTGAGGTACTTGTGTGTGTGTGTGTAACACGAATCTGGGTTAGTATTTTGTCTGTTTTTTTCATAAAACAATCCAAGCAATTTTGTCAGATGACCAATTTTTTCATTGTTAACTATTCAATTTTGACATAGTTTTTTACAATGCACAGGTACATACATTATAGTAGTTCCTCACTTATTTTTCATAAATGTTTCATGGATCTTTTCGTGAATATTTAAAATCTCATGATATATGTTTGAATAACATGCTATCACAAAATACTAACTCAAATTCATGTTTATATATATAATGATGCAGGAGCATCGTCAGCAAAGCCACATGGGATGACAGCACAGCGCCTAGCGCGCCTTTGGAGTAAAATTTTAAATTTTGAAAGATGGTGTATCTCGGAGAACTTCTGAGTAAATGATGAATCAGAGAAGTAAATGGTCGGAGGTTGAATGATCGCATCAAACCAAGAGAGATAAGATCGTCCTTGAGATATTTGATTTTGGCGTGGATCTGGACATTTGCCTTAAATTGTCTGTTAATAGGACTAAGTAGTTGTAAGATTTTATTTTCGATCAAATAGGTAGTTGGAGGGAACCCTAGAGGACCTCTTGGATAAGTAGATGCATTGTATGCCTGAATAGGGTTGGTTGTAGAGTAGTAGGAGATAGTTGTTACTGAATGTAAGATGTTTTATCAAGCTGTAGCCATTTATATCAGAATGAATAGAACAAGGGGATATTGATCAAATGTATGGCGTTGCTATTGTTTACAGTTCCCCTGTTAGTTTTTGTTTTCATGAATGAATGGGTTATGTCATTCAGCATATGATACTATGAAGTATTTGGGTAAGTTTCAAATCATTTCTCTTCTTTGAGTTCATGCAAGGTGTGCATATAGTCTACAAGGAGTGCATTGACGGAGTTTGTTTCGACTCAGAAGCTCAGAAGAGATAGCATGAAAAATCCATTTGAAAGGAGTGCAAAGCGACTGCTGCAAGGTTTGCACAGTCGCCCGCAAGAAGCTAAGTCTTGCGTAAGAATCTGCTGCAAAGAGTGCACAAATTCGAAGTTTGACTAAGGGTCGAAGTAACCCGCTAAGGAGTTGAAGGGTTCGAGAGAGAAAGCTCAAGAGAGATAACGGGATAAATCTTCAAAGGGAGTGAAGCTCTAAAGGTTTCACGAGTTATCAGTCAAGATCCGCCCAGGAGGGATCGAGATCGTTCCACATCGTTGGATCTCGGCAAATCGCACGAGATTTAAGTCTATGTGTGTGCACAGGAGTGAGGATTCGACGAAGTGCCGAAGAGGTTAGGGGTCATCCATCATCTAGAGGGACATGTGGCGTAAGATACACAACTTCGGAGTGGGATCACTTCGGAATTTTTGTAAGCAAGGAGAGAGTGAAATCGCCGAATAGTCGAAGGCCGAAATAGATCCTGGTCGTTGGTCACCAGGAGGTACATGTCAACAGATCTCAGACTTCGAGGAACATCACTATGGAATATTTCAATTGCAGAGTGTGACAAATTCCTGAAGTCTCGAAAGTTGAAGTAGATCGCAATCATCTGTTGTGAAGGACACATGACGGGAATCCATCGTCTTCACGTGAAACCACTCTAGGAGAAAACAAGTGTGCAGGAGTTGAAACTCCTAAAACCCAAAGGGCGAAGTGAATGGTGGTCGTTAGATCCAAAAGGACACGTGTTGACAGATTTTGTATTTCGGGTGGAAGTACTCTGGGAAAAGGCGAAGCCAAAGAGTTTGAAACTCCCAAAGCGCGGAGTCCCGAAGTATATCTCGATCGTTGGTTGTGAAGGAGGACGTGGACCATTGATCTGGTCCCAGTTAAAAGTGCCAAAGTCATGAAGTTCCAGGAGATTAAGCCTCGGGTCACAACCCAAGGTCACATGCAGAGAAGGAACAGCGGAAGGAGCTACCGCCCGTGGGTGTTGGGATTTGGAAAACGTGCTAAGAAAGCAGGAACTGCAATGTCTGTTGATTTGTGAATGGAGATCAATGATGGGGAATCATTGTGGAGCACGGAGGTGAAATTAATCAATGTGTTAGTTCACGGCCCACTATTCACCAACGTCGTTGATATCGTCGGGAAGGGGGATCAACGACCACTATTAGATTGAATTGGGTGAGAACTCTCTGACTGCAGAGATAGAGCCTTCTAATAAAGAGTGAGAACGTTGGTGCCCCACAATCATTGTGAACCGTCGATTGATGAACAAACGGTATGACCAAATCATGACCATGGAAAGCTTGAGGGTGATAACAGGGCATGTGTTTGATTCAGTATTGAGACCAGTAAGGTCTCAAGGAGCTAATCCAGCTTGAGGAGATTAAGATCCTAGACTAGGCAGTCGTGCATCCACGAAGGAGAGTGGGGGGGAGGGGGGGGGTCTGCGTCAAATGGTATCAAAGCCTAATTTTGTTTCAGGTAGCAGAAAAGGAACTCGAAGTTGTACTCTATGGGTGAGAACCGTTCAGCACAATGCCACTGAGGAGACATGTGGAGCCACCTGTAGCCAATCATGTTGTAGAACAAGAAATGAGAGAACTTTGTGCCAGATTGCAAGCGATGGAAGCAACGCAGAGGAGAGCACCTGACGTTGGAGATGTCAGTGAGGCAGAAAGTGAAGAAACTGAGGTTGAAGAATGTTGGCCCTTGACCAAGTTTTGAGGAAACATTGGTCAGGTTTGACCACTTTTTGGACTTCGACAGACTGGTCGAAGATGGAGCACCCAGGTGGAGCTGAGATCGCGGGATCTCACTTATTTTGTGGACCCAGCAAGGGGTTCATTAGGGATTTTGTATTAGGGTTTATGGGATGTCGGCCCATGGGTTTACCCATGATTAGGCCTTTTTGTAAGGAATGTAAAAGTATAAATAAGAAGGAATGTAATGTAGAAGTAGTGATGGGATAAGTGCAAAAGAGGCTTAGAGAGTGAAGTATAAGTGGCTAAGTGCAAGTGGTTTTGAGTTTCTTTGTGCAATAGACTGTGTATGCAAGGCCCTGTGCTTGATAGAGGAGTTGGCTCTGTGCCTTGACCTGATTTTGGGAAGGAGGATCTGGTGCTCATTGCGCAGATCTCTTGTTTGGTGCAAAGCTTTTCTCTGTGGCTTAGTGCACAGGAGCAGATGAATGTAAGAGATCGAAGACTAATAAAGAAGAAGAAGCAGTTGTGTCTTTTGGTTGGCTTTGTGTTGTGTTGTTTATGCTTTGAATCTTCTTAGTGCATTGATTGTTATGTATGGTAGATAGATCTATGGATGCTTAGTGATTTATTGATGTTGAATGAATGCTAGATCTGATTCAGTGTTATGTGCTAGATGGTTAGAGTGCTTGATATTTATTGTTACTGCGTTGATCTGTACTTAGGATTTTATCTGCAATGTGAATAAGGCTAACGTATTAATGCATGTTGCTCCTAAGTACTCTGTGAAGTGTTATAATCATAGATCTGTGTCCCAACTTGGTTATAAACACTTAAGTCCTGTAACCCCCTTGCTTCTACCTCAGGGGATACTTCGCCTGCTTCACAGGTGTTGCCAAAAGGGTCAGTAGTTAGGGTTTTGTTGGTGCGATGTTGAAGCGTTGAACCCTAGGTATGCCCCTGTGCCAACAAATGGTTCTGGTGTCAGAACCTGAAATTGTGATTGTTGGGAATTGAAGTAAAAGAAAAGAGAAGCTTTGTGCTTAGATCTATTGATGTAGTGCGCAGTAAGCTACTTGACTTGCGAAGCTCTGTGCTAAGAAAGAAATCTGATTTGAAGAAAAGAGGTAAGATCTTAAAGCTTTGTGATTTGATAAGAATAAGATAAGTGAAAATTTTTGTTTCGAAAACATGAATCTAGGTATGTTTGATAGTTTATGTCCTAGCCTGAACGTTAGGGCGCAGTTACAAGAAAGAGTTGATCTAAGTACAGCTAATAGAAATGAAGAAAGATATGTTATTCCTATGCATAGAAAGAATTTTTGGACTAATAAGTGGATGTAAGAACCTAGAAAGAATTTTTCCAGATTGCAAGTCCGGCACTGTGATCCTAGTGCGTGGTACAGGAGAATTTGGGGAACTTACAAGAGAAAGAGAGGATTGTCACTATGTTATAACTGCAGAAGATTGGGATATCTTACTAAGGAATGCCCTGGTACAGGCCCTATTTTTCTTTGTTGTAAAATTATTGGTCATGAAGTTGAAGATTGTCCAAGGATGATTGCTAAAGTTGAACAAATGAATATGAGACAAGAAAACTATGAAGGAAGTCAAAAGAATAAGAGCATGTTAGAGAATCATAAAGAGAAAGAATCAGAGAAAGCTCAGATTATGTTATCATAGTTGAAAGAAATGATGAGTGATCACAAAGATGTCAGTTTACCAGAGATCCTAAAAGTAAAACAGTGCATAAGTACAAGAATAGGAGACTTCGACATAAATTATGTCTTGGATGAAGAAACACAAGTGAATATTATGAAAGAAAGCACTTGGGAAATTTTGGGAAAGCCTACTATGGTACCTTCATTGGGAAGGATAGTCTTTTTCAAAGGAAAGATGATAACCTTATGTGGAAGAATTATTAATGTACCTATTATTATTCATGGAACATCGACTGAAGAAGAATTTGAAGTCATTAAGTTTGTTGAGAACAGTGCCCCTTTCCCACTTTTGTTAGGTAAGACTTGGATTGAGAAAGATCGTATCAGAAGGAAAGCAAAGGAAGAAGCTAAAGAAAAGAAAAAGCAAGAACTAAGATATTTCATAGCTAGAAAAGTAGATCGACTAATAGAAGAACGAGAGGATAAGTCGAAGCAACAAAAGGCAAGAGAATTAGCTAGCAAAGTTGAGAGAATGCGGGAAGGTTTGAAGGACCTATCCATGCAAGAAGAAAGTATATCCACCCAGGAAGTAGTAAGGGAAGGGATATTAACTTCGAACCCTTTGAGATTACATCAACACCGCGAAGTCACTATGCTCGAAGAAGATAAGAATAAGAATGGAAAGAGGAACCCAGAAATAGCTAGAGATATTCATATCATGGGAAAGAAGGCAAGAAATCTCAATAAGAAGAAATCCAAGTTAGAAAATCTTTAGGAGGCTACAGAGAACAAATTGAATACTTCGCAAGAGGCAGGTTTGCAGGATTTGAACCTCACCGGAATAGCAGAACCACGCAGAATGGGACTTCGCCTCGGTGAAGCTATATGACCGTTGGAGGCGCCCCGACCATTGACCGACGCTCTGGAACGGCTAGAAAACGCATTTATGGGTGGATAGACCATCGTTGGACGTTGATACCGTGCCATAATAGACATATTCATATTGATGGAAGCAATCTTACCCGTTGGAAGAATCTGTTACGACACTCGCTTATTTAACTCGTCGGACGCTGCACCGGGACCACTTTTCGCCACCCGTGATTAACTGAGCTAACAAATATTTAATAGTGTGTTAAGTAGTGCTATCAGAAGCTATATGTCGTTGTCTGTTTGACTACCCTGCTTATCCGTCCACCTACCCCGATGTGTCTGTTAGAAATTCGAATGTCAAGCAAACCCACTGAGTTAGAAAAGTCCGTCGAAGAGGTTCTTAGGAAGTTCATGACTGATAAAGCTATGTCTGAAGGAGTGCAAGCATCGTCGACTAGGGGACTACAGGATTCCCCTTCAACTGAACGTCGTTCTAGTCGTACTAACCCCACGACCGAACAGTGAAGGAAGCATCGAGGCAATCTGGCTAATGTGAAGCAGATCTTGTCAAGCTTACCAGATTATATCCCATCGTTGGTTGGCGTGGTTAACCGTGATAGCATTCCACACGACTATGAATACACTTTGATCACTGCATACATCCCAAAGGGGATATGCGTAGTTGGAAGCCAACTGGGACAGATCCCATCCCTGAAGAACAGTGACTTTAACCTTGGAGATAGAAAGAACTACGCCACGCTCACACGTCACCGATATTTGATGAAGACCACTAGGAAGAAGCCTCGCATCGTCGCACAGTCATGGATAAAGGAGTTGGCGTAGTCCACTATACTCAATGTAATGAAGATTCCTCATTTTGGTAGACATCAGGAGGTTAACGCTTGTGTTAAACTCCTCTTGTCGTGTTTTCATGGTGGATACATGTGGCTCAACAGGCAGATTAGTGTGGATCTATCACTGATCCACTTGATCACAAGATTGAGCATGCAAGGACCTGACCCTCAGCATTTTTACCCAGGGAAGGCCTCAGATTTCTCCCTGGCACAGCGCATCAAGGAAGCATATGGCGAATTCGAAAAGGGAAAGAGAGGCTACAAGGTATCCTCTATCTAGAATAGCGCAGTGTGCCTCGCTTTCCAACTCATAGTTGGCAAGCGCATCAGAAAGAACCGCCCAACACAGGTCATCAGGTTCGTCGTGGATCTCGCAGGGAAATGCATGGAGGGGATACAGATGAATTGGGCGAGCTACCTTGTCAACGAGCTTGAGAAAGATTGCCGCAAAGCTCGGGATCAAGGATACGAGTTCCATTTTAGTTGGTTTCTTGTGTTGATCACATTTGTCACTTGAAAAATGGCAGAAGGAGCCATCTTCCCAGAGATTGAACCATTGGAGCCATTGGCAGCTAGATTTTCTACCTTATGGTACATGAATGACATGTCAAAGCAATGGCAATTGAACGCAGTGTTCCATGCGTATTATCAGCAACTAAATGTTTTCATAGAGTCTTTTCCGCGCATGACACCGTGCACCTTACACCATTACAGACTGATAGCCAAGTTTTGCGCAGATCGGCACTTCATATATATCACTGCACGTAGAGACGAGAGCAAGGAAGAGTTGCAGTCTTATTATAAGCCGATCGACAAAGACATGCAGCAGATCACAAAGGAATGGCCGAAGGAGTTCCTTCTATATGTTGCAAATGCAGAACTCTCCGATGATGACATCATAGGAAGCCCCTTGGTCACCCAGGTCGAGCATGTCGGACAAACCAGCATGAAGAAGAAGAAGAAAAAGGAGGAAGTCCATGATATAAAGACTGATGAGGAGGACAGCGACTCTAAGGAAAATGGATCTGGCTCCCTAGGAGGATGAGATGAAGTAAATGGACAAGGAGGAGGGGATGAAGGAGAAAATCAAGGAGAAGGTGAAGCTACACCGCAAAAAGAACCCCATGCCGAAACAGTAACTCCACAGAAGAGGAAGGTTTCTCCGCAGAAACCTTCGTCAAGAAAGAAGACCCACACCAGTAAGACCCAACTAGAGGCCATGCTCATAGAGGACGACATTAGCTTGGTCCACAGAGCGATGGAGGATGCTTCCGAGGACATCCTGCAAAGATATGGAGCGAAGCAGGATGAACTGTATAGCAGGATAGAAAAGGAATTGAGCGAAGTACAGGAAGCTATTTTCTCAGTCCGCGCAGTCCCTACTGTGCCTTCCTCATCAGAAACTGCAGAGTTGGGGGATGAACCAACCCAACTTCGAAGACTTACAGATGCAACAGAGGCTCAATTTTAGCGAGTCTAAGAAGAGAAGGAGAAGGCTACAACAGCCTTGAAAAAAGAAAAAGAGGAATTCTTGGAGAAATTACGTGTAGCGTGGTACTGCATAACCACCTATGAAAATGAGAAGAAAGAATTTCAATCAATGGTCCAGGAAGACAAAGTGAAGTTGCAAAAAGAAAATGAGCAGTTGCTCATAGAACGGGTCGCAGTCAAAGAGGCAGTGAACAGAGCATGTCACTCTGTGCCAGGTTGGGCATAGGAGGAACATGAGTTGGTTAAGGTTCAAGTGGAGAAGCTCACTGAGACCATCCAGCAGCTTCAAGCGAGGATAACATAGCTGGAATTCCAAGTAGTTCCAAGCACTCCACAAGAGGTGCATGACCAGAGGGAGGAAGCCACTAAGAATGAAGTTAAAAGGATCAGAGCCCTCACCTCAGAATTCAAACAGTTGAGCAACAGAAGTGTGCAGACTTATGAACGCCTCACAGAAGATCCAGAGCTGAGGAAACTCGAAGCATAGCTACAGGAGGCGCAGCAGCAGGCACTAACAGTACAGGCGCGGCTGAAGCTACTCACTGTGGTAGAAAGAATGAAGAGATCTCAGGAACAACACGTGGTCCAGTGGTAGATTACTGACATCCATGGCAGAGTAATGGAAGTCACATAGAGGCTACAACCGATGCAGGATGAAGCTTTCACGGTGTTTGAAGATATTGAGGGACAAGGCTCGTAGCTAGACCAAGTGGTTGCAACAGTGGAACAGTGCCTGGAAGGGCCTGTTACAGAGCAAATGATACAGAAGCTTGCTTAGCAGGAGGCTCAGGTGAAGCAGCAAGTCGAGGCAGCTCAAGCTAAGCTTGAGGCCTTTGAAGCATCGTTGCCCAGATCTGAGTGACTCAGGACGAGTCACAGGTGAGTGTTGGGGGCATGTTGGCCCTCGACCAATTTTTGAGGAAACATTGGTCAGGTTTGACCACTTTTTGGACTTGTACAGGCTGGTCGAAGATGGAGCGCCCAGGTGGAGATGAGATCGTGGGATCTCACTTGTTTTGTGGACCTAGCAAAGGGTTCATTAGGGTTTTTGTATTAGGTTTTATGGGATGTCATCCCATGGGTTTACCCATGATTAGGCCTTTTTGTAAGGAATGTAAAAGTATAAATAAGAAGGAATGTAATGTAGAAGTAGTGATGGGCTAAGTGCAAAAGAGGCTTAGAGAGTGAATTCTAAGTGTCTAAGTGCAAGTGGTTCTGAGTTGCTTTGTGCAATAGACTGTGTATGCAAGGCTCTGTGCTTGATAGAGGAGTTGGCTCGGTGCCTTGACCTGATTTTGGGAAGGAGGATCGGGTGCTCAGTGCGCAGATCTCATGTCTGGTGTGAAGCTTGGCTCTATGGCTTAGTGCACAGGAGCAAATGAATGCAAGGGATCGAAGACTAATAAAGAAGAAGAAGCAATTGGTGAGTGTAGCCCCACACTGGGGTGAACCACGTATATCTTGTGTCTTTTGGTTGGCTTTGTGTTGTGTTGTTTATGCTTTGAATCTGCTTAGTACATTGATTGTTATGTATGGTAGATAGATATATGGATTCTTAGTGCTTTATTGATGTTGAATGAATGCTAGATATGATTCAGTGCTATGTGCTAGATGGTTAGAGTGCTTGATCTTTATTGTTACTACATCGATCTATACTTAGGATTTGATCTGCGATGTGAATAAGGCTAATGTATTAATGTATGTTGCTCCTAAGTACTATGTGAAGTGTTATAATCACAGATATGTGTCCCATCTTGGTCATAGACACTTGAGTCCTATAACCCCCCCTACTTCTACCTCGGGTGAGACTTTTCCTGCTTCGCAGGTGTTTCCAAAAGGGTCGGTAGTTAGGGTTTTGTTGGTGCGTTGTTGAAGTGTTGAACCTTGGGTCTACCCATGTGCCCACAAATAAGCTGTAGGGGGAGATGTTGTCGAAGAATGCTTACTAAAAGTTGTTGTGAAGTTGAGAGCTAGAGCCAAGATAGACATCCCAACGTATGAAGGAAATTTGAATGTTGAAGAGCTACTGGACTGGATAAGGTCCATGGACAAGTATTTCGACTATGAAGATGTCGATGAGGAGAAGAAGGTGAGACATGATGTCACCAGGCTGAAAGGACATCCAGCATTGTGGTGGGATGAACTGCAGGCTGAAAGACGAAGCAAAGGAAAACAAAAGATTAAGAGTTCGGATACAATGGTAGCCAAGTTGAAGGCTCAGTTCATGCCCAAGGATTATCAGATAAATCTGTTCAGGAAAATCCAGAACCTGATACAAAAAGGAATGACAATAAAGGAATACATAGAATAGTTTTACAAGCTTAACATCAAGACTGGATAGAGGGAGAGAGATGAAGTGAAATTTTCCAGGTACATAAATGGCCTGAGATATGAGATCCAAGATGAAATTAGCATCATGTCGATGAGGACAGTAGAGAAGGAATACCAATACGCACTCAAAGCAGAGGAGAAGTTGGCCAGAAAACAAAGCCAGTGAAGCGGAGGTAGAAGCCTAAACAGAGGAAAAGGAGTTTCCCATGATAAGGTACAGAAGTACAAGGGTGAGGATGAGAAGACCCACAGTCACTCGAAAAGAGGAGGAAGTTCCAGAGGGAGACAGCTTGGTGGAAGAAATTATTTTTCCATAGGAAGAGGAAGAAACAGAGGAGGAGAGATAAGGTGTTATACATGTGGAAAACTAGGACACAAGTCTTGGGAATGTCCTGAGAAGAAGAAAGGAGAAGGTTAAGCTCACATTTCAGAAGCACAGAAAGGGAATGTTGAAGTAGAAGGTGCATAGGATAGAAGATATTTGATGTTGAGGAAGGTTCTCTTGAAGCCAGAACCAGAAATTGAAAAGCCGGTGCAGAGGAACAGTTTGTTCAGGATAGCTTGCAAGAAAAAGGACAGATTGTACAAGGTGATAATTGACAGTGGGAGCACTGATAACTTAGTATCCATAGAGATGGTAGAGAAATTGGAGTTGGAGACAACTGCACATCCAAATCCATATAAGGTCTCATGGTTGCAAAAAGGACACCAGGTAATGGTAACTAAACAATGCCTTGTTGAATTTAAAATAGGTGGATATAGAGACGAGATTCTGTGTGATGTAATTCCCATGGATGTATGTCATGTTTTTTTGGGAATACCATGGCAGTTTGACAAGAATCTCATTCATGATGGGAGAAGGAACACTTACACTTTGGAAAAGAATGGCAAGACACACATGTTCCTGCCAATAGAGCATAAGAAAGTAAAAGAAGAAGCCAGCACAAGCATACTTCTCATGAGTGGGAAGGAACTCCTGAGTGAAGTCAAGAAGGAACAGGAGATGCAGTTTGTTGTGGTGAGGAAATCCAGAGTTGTCCTTACAAGTACTTCTATGGATGATTTTCCTGAAGAAGTTCAGGAATTGTTGGAGAATTTTGCTAACATGGTAGTGGATGAGTTTCCTAACTCATTGCCACCCATCAGAAGTATCAGCCATCATATTGACTTGATACCAGGAGCAAGTCTGTCGAACAAAGCAGCATACATATTGACACCTCAAGAGAATGAGGAGGTGAAAATACAAGTGCGTAATTTTTTGGACAAGGGTTTGGTCAAAGAAATCTTGAGTCCATGCGCAGTACCAACTATGTTAAGTCCAAAGAAAGATGGAGGATAGAGAATGTGTACAGACTCGAGAGCCATAAACAAGATCACCATCAGGTATAGATTTCCTTTGCCTAGGATGGATGACTTAATGGATTTCTTAAGTGGAGAATTTTTTTTTTTCAAAGACAGATTTGAAAAGTGGATATCACCAGATAAGGATGAGAGAAGGTGATGAGTGGAAAATGGCCTTTAAGACAAATGAGGGGTTGTATGAGTGGCTTGTTATACCATTTGGATTAACAAATGCCCCAAGTCCTTTTATGAGACTGATGAATGAAGTATTGAAGGATTTCATTGGTAAGTTTGTGATTGTATATCTAGATGATATATTGGTCTTCAGTAAAACTGAAGAAGATCATTTGAGACATCTAAGATTAGTGATGAGGAGACTACAACAGGAGAAGTTGTTGATAAATCTGAAGAAGTCCTCTTTTATGAAGACAGAACTCATTTACTTGGGTTTTGTGATCTCTTCAAATGAACTAAAGATGTATCTCGAGAATTTTAGATCAATCAAAGAATGGCCATCGCCAAGGAGTATGTTTGAAGTGAGAAGCTTCCATGGATTAGCAAGTTTCTATAGGAAGTTTATTAGAAATTTCAGCAGAATTTGTGCACCAATGATGGATACAGTGAAGAAGAGACACAAGTATTTTAAATGGATAGAAGAATCTGAGAAAAGTTTCAATATATTGAAGGGGAAGATAACAGAACAACCAATTCTGGTCTTGCCAAATTTCGGGAATACATTTCAAGTAAGGTGTGATGCGAGTGGAGTTGCAATTGGGGCAGTCTTGAGCCAAGATAATAGGCATGTTGCATATTTCAGTGAGAATTTGAATGAGACTAAGGGAAAGTAATCCACATATGATAAAGAGTTTTATGCCATAATTCAAGCCTTGAAGAAATGGAGGCACTGCCTTGTTCCAAAGGAATTTGTCTTGTATAGTGATAACGAAGATTTACAATTCATAACCAGACAGGAAAAGTTAAACTAGAGACATGCTAAGTGGATTTAATTTATGCAAAATTTCACTTGTGTCATTAAACATATTTCTGGTAATGCTAACAAAGTTGTTGATGCATTGAGTAGGAGATGTCTGATTCTGCAGGAATTTCAGGTCAATACCTTAGGGTTTGAACACCTTAAGGGGATGTATTGTAATGATCCAGATTTCAAGGAAGCATGTGAGGCATGTGCAAATCATGTGCTCAGAGACAGAAATCAGTGGATAGAATATATGATTCAAGATGGATTGATGTTTAAAGGTTTCCAATTGTGCATACCCAAGTGTTCAATGAGAGAAAAATTGTTGAAAGAGAAACATAGTGGAGGCATAGCAGGACATTTTGGCCATGACAAGACATTTGCATAGTTGAATGGTTCATACTATTGGCTAGGTATGAGAGCAGAGGTGAAGAGGTTTGTGAACAAATGTAATATTTTCCATATGCAAAAGGAAAGAAACAGAACACTGGATTGTACTAGCTACTGCCTATTCCAGATAGGCTTTGGGATGCAATAAGCAAGGATTTTGTGTTGGGATTGCCACAGACACAAACAGGAAGTAATTCCATATTTGTGGTAGTTGATATATTTTTGAAGATGGCACACTTTATCCCATGCCAGAAGACCAGTGATGCAACACATGTTGCAAAAAAAAAATTCAAAGAAGTTGTGAGGCTTCATGGATTGCCCAGAAGTATTGTCTCAGACAGAGACACTAAATTTGTTGGTCATTTCTGGAGAACATTATGGAAGAAGCTGGGAACAGAACTGACTTCTAGTTCATCCTATCACCCTCAAACAGATGGACAGACGGAGGTGGTAAATCGAAGCTTAGGAAATTTGTTGAGAGATTTGGTCACCCAACATCATAGCCAGTGGGATCAAATTCTGTCACAAGCAGAGTTTGCATATAATAACTCACCAAAAAGAAGTACAGGGAAAATCTCATTCCAGATAGTGTATGGATTGATTCCAAGAGGGGTATCAGAATTGAGAGACAAGGAGCAGAGTGAATTTAGAAGCGTTGGAGCAGAAGACTTCGCTACAGAGATGCAAAAGCTTCATAATCAGATCAAGGAGAAGTTGCAGAACATCAATGCAGAGTATAAACGCAGAGTCAATCAGCACAGAAGAGAACTTCAATTTAAAGTAGGAGATCAAGTTTTAGAACATTCTAGGAAGTAAAGGTTCCCAAGAGGGACATATAACAAGTTTAAGTTGAAGAAGATTGGACCATGCAAGATCCTAAGAAAATTTGGTAACAATGCTTATGAGATAGAGCTGCCAAAGGATGTGGGAATATCACCCATATTCAATATTTCAGACATGTATCCTTACAGGGAAGATGACACAGACAGATCAGAAGATCAAGAAAATATTCAATGGGAAAAGCAGATTCCTGTAGACGAAAATCCACAGATGGAGAAGATCATTGATCACAGGATCAGTAAGAAGACCAGGAGGAAGACCTATTTTGAATATTTGGTCAAGTGGAAGGGACACCCAATAGAAGATTCCAGTTGGGTAAGCGAAGCTGAGGTTCAGAAGCATGGAACTTCAGTGCAAGAGCTCATGAACAGGAGTCCATGAATTTTCTGCCCAGAGGAGTATGATGCAGGAGCATCGTCAGCAAAGCCACATGGGATGACAGCATAGCGCCTAGCACACCTTTTGAGTAAAATTTTAAATTTTGGAAGATGGCGTATCTCAGAGAACTTCTAAGTAAATGATCAATCAGAGAAGGAAATGGTCGAAGGTTGAATGATCGCATCAAACAAGGAGAGATCAGATCATCCTTGATTTATTTGATTTTGGCGTGGATCTAGACATTTTCCTTAAATTGTTTGTCACAAATGTTTATTATAATAGGACTAAGTAGTTCTAAGCTTTTATTTTCGATCAGATAGGTAGTTTGAGGGAACCCTAGAGGACCTATTGGATAAGTAGATGCATTGTATGCCTAAATAGGGCTGGCTGCAGAGTAGTAGGAGATCGTTGTTATTGAATGTAATATGTTTTATCAGGTTGTACCCATTTATATCAGAATGAATAAAACAGAGGGATATTGATCCAATGTATGGTGTTGCTATTGTTTACAATTCCCATGTTATTTTATGTTTTCATGAATGAATGGGTTATGTCATTCAACATATGATACTGTGAAGTATTGGGGTAAGTTTCAAATTGTTTCTCTTCATTGATTTCATTCAAGGTGTGCATATAGTCCGTAAGGAATGCATTGACGAAGTCTGTTTTGACTCAGAAGCTCAGAAGAGATAGCCTGAAACTTCCATTTGCAAGGAGTGAAAAGGGACTGCTGCAAGGTGTGCACAGTCACCCGCAAGAAGCTAAGTCCTGCGTAAGAATCTACTGCAAGGAGTGCACAGATTCAAAATTCGACTAAGGGTCGAAGTAACCCTCTAAGGAGTCGAAGGGTTTGAGAGCGAAATATCAAGAGAGATAGTGGGAGAAATCTTCAAAGGGAGTGAATCTCTAAAGGTTTCACGAGTTATCAGTTAAGATCCATCCAGGAGGGAGCGAGATCATTCCAGATCGTTGGATCTAGGCAAAGCACACGAGCTTTAAGTCTTTGTGTGCGCATAGGAGCGAGGATTCACCGAAGTCCCGAAGAGGTTAGGGGTCGTCCATCATCCATAGGGACAAGTATCGTAAGATACACAACTCTCGAGCGGGATCACTTCAGAATTTTTGTAGTTAAGGAGAGAGTGAAATCGTCGAATAGCCGAAGGCTGAAATAGATCTTGGTCGTTGGTCGCCAGGAGGTACGTGTCAACAGATTTGAGACTTCGGGGAATGTCATGACGGAATATTTCAATTGCAGAGTGTGACAAACTCCCGAAGTCCCAAAGACCGAAGTAGATCGCAACCGCCCATTACGAAGGACACGTGACGGGAATTCGTCGTCTTCAGGTGAAACCAGTCCGGGAGAAAATGAGTGTGCAGGAGTTGAAACTCCTGAAACCCGAAGGTCGAAGTGGATGGTGATCGTTAGATCCAAAAGGACACACGTCGAAAGATTGTGTATTTCGGGTGGAAGTACTCTGGGAAAAGGTGAAGGCAGAGAGTTTGAAACTCCCGAAGCGCGGAGTCTCGAAGTAGATCTCAATCATTGGTTGTGAAGGAGGATGTGGACCATTGATCTGGTTCCGGTTAAAAGTGCCAAAGTTGCAAAGCGCCTGGAGGTTAAGCCTCTAGTCACAGCCCAATGTCACATGCAGAGAAGGACTAGCGGAAGGAGCTAGTGCCCGTGGGCGTTGGGATTTTTAAAAAGTGCTAAGAAAGTAAGAGTTGCAGTGTCCGTTGATATGTGAATGGAGATCGACAGTGTGGAATCATTGCGGAGCGCAGAGGTGAAATTAGTGAACCTGCTAGTTCACGGCCCGCTATTCACCAACATCATTGATCTCATCGGGAAGGGGGATCAACGATCACGATTAGATCGAATTGGGTGAGCACTCTATAATTGTGGAGATAGAGCCCTCCGATAAAGATCGAGCATGTTGGTGCCCTACAATCACTGTGAACCATCGATCGATGAAAAAATCGGTATGACCAAATCATGATCGTGGAAAGCTTGAGGGTGATCACAGGGCCTGTGTTCGATTCAGTATTGAGACCAGTAAGGTCTCGAGGAGCTAATCCAGCTCGAGGAGATTAAGATCCTAGATCGGGAGGTCACGTAGCCCCTAAGGAGAGTAGGGAGGGTCTGGTCCCGATTAAAAGTGCCAAAGTCGCGAAGTGCCAGGAGGTTAGGCCTCGGGTCAGAGCTCGAGGTCACATGAAGAGAAGGACTAGTAGAAGGAGCTAGTGCCTGTGGGCGTTGGGATTTAGAAAAAGTGCTAATAAAGCAGGAACTGTGGTGTCCGTTGATCTATGAACGGAGATCGACGGTGGGGAATCATTGCGGAATGCGGAGGTGAAATTAGTGAACGTGCTAGTTCGTGGCCCGCTATTCACCAACATCATTAATCTCGTCGGGAAGGGGGGTCAACAACCACGTTTAGATCAAATTGGGTGAGCACTCTCTCACTGCAGAGATAGAGCCCTTCGATAAAGAGCGAGCACGTTGGCACCCTGCAATCACTGTGAACCGTCAATCGATGAACAAATCGGTATGACCAAATCATGATCGTGGAAATCCTGAGGGTGATAATGGGGCCTTTGTTTGATTCATTATTGAGACCAGTAAGGTCTCGAGGAGCTAATCCAGCTTGAGGAGATTAAGATCCTAGACCGGGAGGTTGTGCAGCCCCGAAGGAGACTAAGGGGGGGTCTGCGTCATATAACAATCATAATAATATATATTTAAGGTCACAGCCAAGCCAGACATCGAATTGGTGTATGATACAAGTTAGTGTTTTGTGATAGCATGTTATATCATTTTGTGATAGCATAAAATAGAAAATATTGAAAAAAAATATAAATCAAATAAAGTACACAGTTTCCTGAAATCACATCTTCCCCAACCCCCATCACTCTCATTCCCCCCTCCCCCTCCATATTGTTCCAAACCTCCCTCCCCTCACCTCCACCACTCATTCTCTCCTCCCTCCCCTTCCCCCCCAAACCCCGTAACTTAAAGAAATTAGGGGTGTTGATTCTCATAATCTCCCCTTCCCCCAACCCCACTGCTCTCATTTACCACTTGTTTCCTCCTTAATCCATACCATGTCCCTTGAACCCTCACACATTAGGCAAGGAACAAGTGTGAAGTGGGAGCAATGGGGATAGGAGGTAGGGAACGAGTGGGAAATGGAAGTAATGGGGTTCCCAGGCCTCTCCTTTAAGTGGTACGGGTCGGGGGGAGATGGTGTGGAGGGAGGAGGGAATGGATGGGAAATGGTAGCAATGGGGGTGAGAGTTGGGAATGAGGTGGAGGGAGGTTGGTTTTAGTTTTAACTTGTTCGTTGCGAGTGATTTTTTTTTTAAATTGATTTTTTTGTTTTTTTTTTGTTTTTTTTTGTTTTTTTTTTAAGGAGAAGGCCAAGGATGGGGGGTTCTTCTTTTCTCATTTTTTAGTATTTTAAAATTATGCTCCTAATTAAATTAAAATTGCTTTTTTTTTCAAAAAGCATATTTTTCCCATGCTTATGGTGTTTTTTCCCCATGAATTTTTTATGTTACCCCTCTATTTCCTCCCCAAATTTTTAGTTTTTTTTTTTCTTTTTATATAATTTTGTTCACAACAATACTAGATTTTTAGGCCATGGTTTCAAAAATATTGCAATAATAAGCCAAATAAAAAAAAGGATGCTACTAGTAGCATGTCTTTTCAATTCAGGGGGATATTTTATAATTTTAGTTGCAACAGTATCAATTATCAAATGTCATGGTTTTAAACAAGTTGCAACTTCAACCCTAAAAAAAAGTGCACCACTTTTCGATTCAGGGGTTGATTTTAAATTTTTTGTTCGCGATGGCACCAGTTGTACAGTGTTTTAATTCTAACCTCAAAAAAAGAGGGTGATTCTAGGAGAGCCATTTTTCTATTCATGGGTTGATTTTAAGGTTTTCTTTTTTTTTAAGGAAACTAGAAAAAAAATTATTAAAAAGACTGCAGACAAACTGCAGTAAAGAAGGAAATACATTTGTATATATGATATTCCATACCTTAAAAAACCAGCAATCTGATTTCTGCTAAATCCTTCAGATCCCTATAAATGTCAAGGATATACATAAACATATCTCCAATACATTCACAATGTAGTGTCTATAAAAGATACCTAAAATGCAGATACAAAAACAGAGCATTAGGAGAGCTAGATAAAATCATGGGATAAAGCTAAGGGAGGATTTCCCGTCAATTCGAAGAGAGCCTTTCAAGTCCCTTAGAGAAAAATTGTCTTGTTGATCCATCATAGAATTATTAAGCATGAGGATGTGAAATAAAGAGGATGAATGGAACTATTTTCATGCTTGTTGGATTTTGATTAGAATCTTCATGAGTTTTATATTTCATGGGAGGGTCCCTTTACGAATAAAATCAAGAATGACCTTAGAATCTCCAAGAATAGTGAGGGAGGAAATCCCAACTCTTCTTGCTAACAATAGGCCCTAATACATGGCATACGCTTCTGCTTGGTTATTGGTTGTGCTTTAGCTTGGTTATTGGTTGTGTCCAAGAAAAAACAAGCTTGGTATGACCTCCTTGGGAAAGGAGAACCTCGCTTGCACCTGCCTCCCCTAGGTTTCCTTTTGAGGCACCATCGAAACAAAGAAGATAATCTGAATGTTTTCATTTCCAATCTGCAAATTCCTCAGGAGATATATTAAGCTTCCAATAAGATCTATAAAAATTAAAGTAGGAATGGTAGATTTGGCTAGAATGTATCCTTTGCAGAGAGGAGAAAATTCTTTGCCACCAAACTTATTATGCTAGAAGGATATTATGTTGTCCTGACCACTGTCTCAATCCCAGGGTTATAAATTCATCTAAGAGACTTGTTGGCCCTCGACTAAGTTTTAGGGAAACCTTGGTCAGATTTGGCCTACTTTTGGACTTTGACATGATGATAGAATAAGGAGCGCCCAGGTGGAGCTGAGATCGTGGATCTCACCGATTTTGCGGGCTATGTGGACCCAGTAAGGGGTCCTCTAAGGTTTTTGTAATAGGATTTATGGGATGTCGGCCCATGGGTTCTCCCATGTTTAGGCCTTATTGTAAGGGGTTGTAAAAGTATAAATAAGTAAGAATGTATGGTAGAAGTAGAAAGGTTTTTGAGATAAGTGCAAGTTTTTTGAGTTGCTTTGTGCAAAGGCATGTATATGTGCTAAGGCTCTGTACTCGATAGAGAAGTTGGCTCTATGCCTTAACCTAGTTTTGGAAGGAGGATCAGGTGCTCAGTGCACAGATCTCTTGTCTGCTACGAAGCTTGACTCTGTGGCTTAGTGCACAGGAGTCACTGAATGTAAGAGATTGACAAATAATAAAGAAGATGAAGTGGTTGGTGGATGTAGCCCCACTCTGGGGTGAACCACGTATATCTTGTGTCTTTGGTTTTCTTTGTGTTGTGTTGTTTATATTGTGAAACTGCTCAGTGCTTTGATTATTATGTATGATAGATAGATATGTTGATGCTTAGTGATTTACTTGTGTTAAGGATGAATGGATGCTAGATATAATTTATAATGCTAAGTGCTAATTGCTCAGGTTATATGATCATTCACTTCGCATATCTATCTTTGACTGAATCTTGCAGTGTTAATTAAGTTAAGGAACTAATGCATGTTAATTCTAAGTATTAACATACTATTGTATGAAGTGATTCTATCATATATCTGTGTCCCATATTCGTTACAGACACCTGCATACTGCAACCCCCCCTGCTTCTACCTCAGGTGAGACCTCTCCTGCTTCGCAGGTGTTTCTAAAAGGGCTGGTAGTCGGGGTTTTGTTGGTCCGTTGTTAAGCGTTGAACCCTGGGTCTAACCCTGTGCCAACAAATGGTTCTGTTGTCGGGACATGAAACTGTGATTGATGAAAACTAAAGTAAAGAAAAAGAAGGTTTGTGCATAGATCTACTACTGAAATGCACAGTACTCTACTTGACTTGCGAATCTTTGTGCTAAGAAAAAAATCTGATCTGAAGAAAAGAGGTAAGATCCTAAAAGAGGTAAAGCTTTGTGCTTTCACAAGAGAAAGATAAGCGAAAATTTTTCTTTTGAAAGCATGAACTTAAGCATGTTTGATAGATTATGTCCTATTATGAAGGCTAGGGTGCAGTTGAAAGAAAGAACTGACTTGAGTAAATTTAATGGAAATAAAGAAAGATATGTTATTCCTATGCATAGAAAGAATTTTTGGACTAATAAGTGGATGCAGGAACCTAGAAAAAAAAATTGTAGATTGTAGATTTAGCACTATGACCCTAGTACGCAGTACAAAAAAGGTTGGGGAACATTTAAGAGAAAAATAGGATTAACTCTGTGCTATAACTACAGAAGATGGGGACATCTTGCTAAGGAATTCCCTAGTGCAAGTCCTATCTGTCTTTATTGTAAGATTGTTGGTCATGAGGTTGAGGATTGTCCAAGGATGATTGCTAAAGTCGAAAGAATGATTATAAGACAAGAAAACTATGAATAAAGTAAAAATACTAAGAGCATGTTAGAAAGTCATAAAGAAAAAAATCCAGAGGAAGTTCAGACTACATTTGTACAGTTGAAAGAAATGATGGATGTTCACAAAGATGTCAGTTTACCAGAGATCCTGAAAGTAAAACAGTGCATAAGTGAAAGAATAGAAGACTTCGACATAGATTGTGTCTTGGATGAGGAAACACAAGTGAATATTATGACAGAAGAAACTTGGGAAATTTTGGGAAATCCTACTGTGGTACCTTCACTGGGAAGGATAGGCTTGTTTAAAGGAAAGATGATAACCCTATGTGGAAGAGTTATTAATGTACCTATTATTGTCCATGGAACATTGACTAAAGAGGATTTTTTTGTCATTAAGTTTGTTGGGGACAATGTCCCTTTCCCACTTTTGTTAGGTAAGACTTGGATTGAGGAAGATGAAATCAGAAGGAAAGCAAAGGAAGAAGCTACAAAAAAAAAAAAAAAAACAAGAACTAAGGGATTTCATAGCTAGGAAAATAGACCGACTAATAGAAGAACGAGAAGATAATTCAAAGCAACAGAACAAAGTAACAGCGTAGGAGGGACATAAAGCAAGAGAATTAGCTATAAAGATTGAAAGAATTCAAGAAGGATTGAAGAACCTATCTATGCAAGAAACAAGTGTGTCCACTCAAGAAGTATTAAGAAAAGAGATGTTAACTTTAGAATCCTTGAGGGCACCTCAACAGTGTGAAGCCACTAAGCTAGGGGAAGATAAGAATAAGAATGGAAAGAGGATTCCAGAAACAGTTAGAGAGACTCAAATCACAGGGAAGAAGGCAAGGAAGCTCAATAAAAAGAAAGCTAAGTTGGAAAAGTTACAAGAAGCTACAGAGAAAAGATGGAAGACTTCACAGACTGGAACCTCGTAAGAGGCAGGTTCGCAGGATTTGAACCTCGCTAGAACAATAGGTCTGCGTAGAATGGGACTTCTCCCTAGTGAAGTTATATGACTGTTGGAGGCACCCCAACCGTTGGAATAATGCTCCGGAGCGGTTATAAAACGCATTTATGGGCTGATGGACCACTTTTTGGACGTTGAGACCATGCCATAACGGACAGATTCACATTGATGGAAGCATCCCTGGTCATTGGAAGAATCTGTTACGGTGCCCCACTTATTTAACTCGTTGGTCGTTGTGTCGAGACCACTTTTTTCCACCCGTGATTAACTGATCCAAGAAGAGAATTGTTCATGTGTCGAGTTGTGCAGTCTGTTATTTTATGAAAGAAGACCCCGCCTGTCTATTTTCCTACCCCGACCCATTTGTTTAAAAGTGAGAATGCCAAGCGAACCAAGTGAACTAGAGAAGTCTTTTGAGGAACCTCTTAGGAAGATTATGGTCAAAAAAATGATATCTGAAGGTGTACATGCGTCATGGACTAGGGGACCGCAGGCTTCCCCTTCGACCGGTCATCGTTCTGGCCATGTTAACACCACAACTGAGTAGCAAAGTAAGCATCGTGGTGATATGGATAATCCAAAGTAGATCCCATCGATCCTACCAGAGTACATTCCACCTTTGGCTAGCGTTGTTAACCGCGACTGCATTCCCTGAGATTATGAGTACACCATGTTCACCATGTACATTCTGAAAGGAATACGCGTAGTCGGAAGTTACTTAGGACAGACCTCAGTATTAAATAACAGCGACTTCAATCTAGGAGATAGGAAGAACTATGCTATGTTAGCGCCCCACTTCTACTTGACGAAGTCAACTGAAAATAAGCCTCGCCTTGTCTCCCAGCCATGGATTAAGGGGCTGGCGCAATCCACTGCACTGAATGTCATGAAGATTCCCCATTTTTTTCGCCACCAGGAGGCTAACGCTTGTGTTAACCTCCTCCTGTCATGCTATCATGGTGGATACTTGTGGCTTGACAGAAGGATTATCGTGGATCCAGCGCTAATTCACCAGATTACAGGCTTAAGCATGAAGGGACCTGAACCTCAGTAGTTTTATCCAGGGAAGGCCTCGGACCGCTCCCTGGCATAATGCATCAAGGAAGCTTACGGAGAAGTAGAGAAAGGAAAGCGAGGTTACAAGGTAGCATCTATACAGGATGGCGCAGTGCGCCTCGCTTTCCAACTCATAGTTGTCAATCTCGTAAGGAAGAACTGCCCTACACAAGTCATCAGGTTCGTGGTGGACCTCGTAGGAAAATGTGTAGAGGGCATACAGATGAACTGGGCAAACTACCTTGTCAATGAGCTAGAGAAATATTGTCGTGAAGCCCAGGATTTGGGCTATGAATTCAACTACAGATGGTTGATTGTTTTGATCACATTTGTCACTTGGAAAATGCCTAAAGGAGCCACCTTTCCAGAGAATGAACCATCGGAGTCGTTGGCCGCTCGGTTTTCCACCTTGTGGTACACCAACGACATGACGAAGCAGTGGCAGCCCAATGTCATGTTTCATGCATACTACCAGTAGTTGAAGGTTTCCATTGAATCATTTATGTGCATGACATCGTGCACCTTGCACCAGTACTGACCAATAGCAAAGTTGTGTGCATATCTGCACTTCATCTACATCACTGGGCGCAGAGATGAAAACCAGGAAGAGTTACAGTCGTACTACAAGCTGACAGATAAAGACATGGAGAAGATCACAAAGGAGTGGCTGGAAGAATTCCTTGTACCTGTCACTGATGCAGAACTCTCTGACACTGACACCATAGGCATCCCCATAGTCACCCGGGTTGAGCATGTCGGATAGTCCAGTGGGACGAACAAGAAGAAGAAGCAGCAAGAAGTCCAGGATATAGAAACTGATGAAGAGGACAATGCTTCCAAATATAATGAGTCTGGATCGCTAGGAGGAGGAGGATTAGACCAAGCAGAAGGAAAAGGAGGAGGGGATAAACGAGAAGAGAAAGGAAGAGGCGAAACTACACCACCTGAACAACCCCCTACTGGAACAGTCATACCGTAGAAGAGGAAGGTTTATCCAAAGAAACCTTCAGCAAATAAGAAGGTGTGCACTACTAATCCCTATTTAGAGGCCACACTCACAGAGGATGATATCAGTCTGATCTGCGGAGCTATGGAGGACATTTTCTTGGACATATTGCAGAGATATGGAGAAAAGTAGGAGGAGTTGTATGGAGCGATTGAGAAGGAACTGAAATAAGTACAGCAAGTTGTTCGTTTGGTCTGCGCAATACCTATTGTGCCTTCCTCATCGCAGATTATAGAATTGGGGGATGAACCAGCCCAACTAAGAAGACTTGCAGATGCGACAAAGGCTTGACTTCATAAAATCGAGGAAGAGAAGGAGAAGGCTATAGAATCCTTGAAACAAGAGAAAGATGAAGCCTTAGAACAATTACGAATCACGTGGTACAGTGTAGCCACGTATGAAAGTGAAAGAGGAGAGTTTCAGGCGATGCTCCAGGAGGAAAAATCCCAGCTATAGAGAGAAAAGGAGCAGTTGCTCGTAGAGTGGGTCACGATCAAAGAAGTTGTGAGTAAAGTATGTCACTCTATGCCAGGCTTGGCATAGGAGGACCAGGAGCCGGTCAAGGCTCAATTAGTGAAGCTCGTTGAGACCCTCTAGTAGCTTCAAGCCAGGATAATAGAATCGGAGGCCCAGGCAGTACCGAGCACTCCGCAGGAGGTGCGTGACCAGAGAAAGGAAACTGCTAAGAGAATGGTAGTAAGAATAAGAGCCCTCACCTCATAATGCAAACAGATGAGTGATAGAAGCACACAGACATATGAACACCTCGCAGAGGATCCAGAGCTAAAAAAGTTGGAAGCGTAGTTACAGGAGGCGTAGCAGCAGGAATTTTCAGTGTAGGAGCATATGAAGCTGCTCACCACAGTTGAAAGAATGAAGAGATCCCAGGAGTAGCGCGCAGTGAAGCAGCAGATGATTGTCCTCCAGGGAAAGGTAATGTAATTCATGCAGAAGCTGCAACCTGTGCAGGATGAAGCCTGCAAGGTGTTCGAAGAGATTGATGGATAGGGCTCGCAATTGGATCAAGTGGTCGCAACAGTCGAACAACTCCTAGAAGGGCATGTTACAGAGCAAACGATCCAGGAGCTTGTTGAGCAGGAGGCTCAAGCGAAGAAGCAAGTTGAGGCAGCTCGAGTTAATCTCGAGGCCTTCGAAGTAGCATTATCCAAGCTTGAGTGACTCAGGACGAGTCATAGGTAAGTGTTGAGGGAATGTTGGCCCTCGACCAAGTTTTGGGGAAACCTTGGTCATATTTGGCCCACTTTTGGACTTCGACACGATGATCAAAGAAGGAGTGTCGAGGTGAAGCTAAGATCGTGGATCTCACCGATTTTGCGGGCTATGTGGACCCAGTAAGGGGTCCTCTAGGGTTTTTGTAATAGGGTTTATGAGATGTCATCCCATGGATTCTCCCATGTTTAGGCCTTATTGTAAGGGGTTGTAAAAGTATAAATAAGTAAGAATGTATGGTAGAAGTAGAAAGGTTTTTAAGCTAAATGCAAGTTGTTTGAGTTGTTTTGTTCAAAGGCATGTATATGTGTTAAGGCTCTGTGCTCGATAGAGAAGTTGGCTATGTGCCTTGACCTAGTTTTGGAAGGAGGATCTGGTGCTCAGTGCACAGATCTCCTTTCTGGTGTGAAGCTTGACTCTTTGGCTGAGTGCACAGGAGTCATTGAATGTAATATATTGATGAATAATAAAGAAGGTGAAGCAATTGGTGGACGTAGCCCCACTCTTGGATGAACCACGTATATCTTGTGTCTTTAGTTTGCTTTGTGTTGTGTTGTTTATATTATGAATATGCTCAGTGATTTGATTATTATGTATGATAGATAGATAAGTTGATGCTTAGTGCTTTACTTGTGTTAATGATGAATGGATGCTAGATCTAATTTATAATGCTAAGTGTTAAGTGCTCATATTATATGATCATTCACTGCGTCGATCTATCTTTGACTGAATCTTGTGGTGTTAATTAATCTAAGGAACTAATGCATGTTAATTCTAAGTAACAATAGACTATTGTGTGAAGTGTTTATATCACATATCTATGTCCCATCTTGGTTACAGACACCTGCGTCTTGTAAACCCCCCCTGCTTCTACCTCGGGTGAGACCTCGCCTGCTTCGCAGGTGTTATCGAAAGGGGCGGTAGTCGGGGTTTTTTTGGTGTGTTGTTAAGCATTGAACCTTGGGTCTACCCCTGTGCCAAAAATACCCAAGAATTTGGCTGCAACCACCTCAGATTGATTAAAGACATCTGAAAAAATGGCATGGTTTCTAGCTAGCCATATTTTCTATGTGGTAAATTTTGGCAAAGCGAGAAGAGAAAATTTAAAGGATTGCTTGAACACCAGCGATCCACAATAGGAGGAATACCATTGGCTGAAGAGATTGGTAATTGAGACTGGAAGATCATTTCGGGGTAAGAGGCTTCTCAAGAGTGATGACCAAACAGCTCTAGAAAACGGAAAGTCAAGGAAAATATGACTACTAGTTTTTGCCTCCTGCTTGCAAAAATTGCACCAATGGGGTCCTCTATAACCTCTTTTTTGCAACTGATCTCCATCCAATATTTTCCCATGGTCGAGGGTCCAACAAAACATGTTGATCTTTGGGAGGCTATCATTATTCCAAATTTTATTCCACATACTCGATCTCGGTGGGAGGGTGGACTAATCCAAGAGGGTCATGTATTTAGATTTAACAGAGTAGGCACCATCTCCCCAACCTCTAGTGTCGCTGGTTTCAATATGAGAAGGTGCACAACCTTTAAGAAAAGAAAAAAGGGTCTGGAAATCTCCTATGAGTTGATCAGGAATATTTGGAATGTGCTAAACATCCCAAATCCCTGACCGATGCCATTGAGATATATCAAAAAGAGAGAGTATGTGATTGGCAGTACACAATTGATAGAGAGGCTGCAATGAATTGGTCCGAAGAAGTGGAGGGTGATCCATTATGTTATCTGTCCAAACAAGAATTATCTTACCATTCCCTGGAATTCAAGTTGCCTTGCTTTGAAAAAGAGGCAGTGAAGCTCTCAGAAGTTTCCAAATGGGGGAGCCCGAAATCCTTGAAGGAGGAGAATCGAGGCATCTAAGCCTATCCCCAATTAAATATTTATTTTAAATTACCCTCTTCCACCATTATTGATTGTCGGTTACCAATATCCACAAAATTTTGGCTCCAAGGGCCAAATTAGAAAGGGAAGGATCTAGTATACTCGGCCCTCCATTTGATTTTAGGGCACGAACCACAGTCCAATTGACTAGGTGCAGACACTTGGTGTTGGATTTCCCCCCCTTCTAGAGAAAATTATGTAACTCCTGAGAAATGGCATACTTTATGAAGGAAGGGACAAGTAGGGAGGAGAAATGGAAGATCAAAATAGCTAAGAGGATAAATTTAATGACGACCACCCTACCCGCAGGATTGAGCCAGAGAGATCCCCAAAGGGTGAGTTTGTATTTAATTTTTTCAACAATGGGTGTCCAAGTTGAGCTAGGGAGATGTCAGAGGAAAATGGGGATGCAATATATTTAAAAGAGGTCCAATTTTCTTCCAGGGAGAATTGGAAGATGTTTGTTATGATAGAGGCCACCCTAGAATTGACATTCCACACATAAATAAAACTTCTATGACTATTTATCTTCCCCCCTGATGCTTTCATAAAGGCATCCAAAGTCTCCTTAAAGCGTTGGGATATGATGACGGAGGCCCTTCCAAATAGAATGGTGTCATCTACAAACTGGGAGTGATTAATTCTTTTTTCTCTCTTAGTGATTTTGATTCCAGGAATGTGCTTCTCATGTCTGGCCTTACTCAAAAGTATGCTCAAGTGTAACACACCCAACCCCTAAGTATCCTTTTTAGGGATGGGGCATCAAAAATTTTCTTACCTCAAACATCTCGGATCCTTCTTCTGAGATCTTCGTCCTCTCCTGCTCGCCAAGAGCTTTTTAGCCACAGTGGCCATGCTCCAATCTGAACTCTGGACCGAACGTTATGCCCTTCCAAAGTTCGGCAAGTCTCACTAGTCAAATACCACATGGCGCCCATGTGGATCCACCTCATAAGTACCATCTCCAAGTCCCTACATTCATAGTGGAAGTTCCATCCACTATCCAATCCAACGGTTGGGCTCGTACCCCATTGAATGCTTAAGTAAGAAGAGAGTTCGACATTCGAAACTTCAGTGTTGAACACCTCTTCTTCATTCAGCACGCAGATCCTCTAGAGTCTCGAAGTCTTGAACTCCCAAAGGAGCCCGAAATTGCTCCACGTGGCTCTGGCCTTCGGGCATTCTGACTTATCTACAACACTGCACTCCAAACCTCCATCGTCCTAAAGTCCCAGACTCTCGAAGGGTCCACCCTCGCACATGGTGATGTATTGAACATAGAAGAAAGTACAGGTGGGCCCCGAGTACTCCACCCGCCATATGGACAAAGCAAGTAAGTGTCAGGGGTGACACGCGACAAGGCGGAGATGACACTTGGCCCCTATGGAGGGTGACACGTGTCATGCTTTAATGGGTACATAGGGCCTGAAATATGCATAGATCCAAGTGACACATGGCACCTCAATCATGGGTCGACGTCACCCTGGGTAACGTCAGCGTGCCATGTCACCTCAGACGAAAATCCTTCCAAACCCTTTGATCTCACAGTCAAGATGTGACCACGTAATCCCCTAGATCTACGGCCTACGTTGCTTCGTAACTTCGACGTTCGGGGGATTTCATGGTGTGGCTTCCTCCTTGCTGCCGGAGTGGTCAACGTCAAGCTGACCACCGCCTAAATCTAACAGTCTCGAGAGGCCCCGAAGCTCCTCCAGATCGATGGCCCTCATTAATTTGTGACTTTGACTTTCAGATTTTTTTTGACAATAAAAAATTGATGCGATGAATCCGAAAGAAACATCTTATCATAACACTAATCGCAAAAGTCTCAGAACTGAAAAACTCCATTCTCTCGAAGTGGGACTTCGCCAAAGTACTGTACGTGAAACCCTCCATTGGTTGATCAGACGGTCAAGAAGGGTCCCCAATGGACTCCCCATATCAATGGCTCACAACACTTCGCAACTCCAACATTCTGAGGTTTTAGGGTTGTAACACCTTTGTTCTTCCGAAGTGGGCAACACTGGGCTAACTACGGCGTAGATCTAATGATTTGAATAGTCCTCGAGTGTCCTTAGATCTATGGCTCGCATCACATCACGACTTCAGCATTCAGGGGATTTGGTAGTTGTGAAGTTGGGACATCCCAGAGTTCCTAACTCCTGGAACTACGAAGCTAGTAAGAACTTAGCTCCTTCCAAGCTAGCACAGGGTTCCCAGACCTTGGTCATATGGGTCCTCTGAAAATTCTCGTTGGCTACACACTTAACTCTTGGCCGAGAATTTGTTAAGGTCATGGGCATGAGCCCTCGATCACACCAGTGGAAGGTCTGAAGGAAGCGTCATCCTTTCACAGGTTTTGAACTTAGCATTCCCTCTATGGTAGGTTCGACGGGTTGACAGGACTTAAACATTTTAGTTAATCCTACCTCTACTCTCATGCAGACTCACATCCCATAACCCTCTAGAGACTAAGATGAGGTAAACAAAAGATCATTCAAGGGAATGGATTCATAGAGATAAACCACGAATTTCTACCTTAATCATTCATTACAAAATTTAGTCATAGACATGTATATTGAAACATCATTTCCATTTCAGTATACAGAGTATGAAAATACTTATCAAAAATCGAAAATCGTGAAGTGACTGTTGGAAGGGGTGCATGTTTCCACCCAACCATAGGCACAGCCACTCCTGAATGGATTTACCATTGGCCACCCTCGATCTAGACCATGATGATCTAAGAGAGATTCTTTGATCTTGCTCTGTGACAGTTAGGGACAGAGGTTACTATCCTCCTCCCACAGGATCTTGGTAGTCGGTTTTCTCTGTACCAAGCAAGTAGGTCTACACGAGTACTTCCACAGTCACTCATCAGCCTCATTTATTAGCTTGGACTAAAAGCTCTGCTAGCAACTTATTTCATCTAGAACGATATTTTTTCTCAGTTCTCCCACGAACCAGAGAGTTGTAAGTGTTCTCTTCTCTTCTCAATATTTTTCCCTCGACTCTACTTCCTCACAGATCTGCCTCTGCCCATGAAATTACCTATTTTTTTTCCTTCCTCAGCAAGTTTGTGTGGGTCTTAATCCCCAACTCATGTTCAGGTTTGAATCCCCTGCAGATGGATACGCCGCCCCATCTCCTCATTAACTCTTGAGGAGGACTTTTCCAACCACCAGCTTGACTGGTAATTCATTTATGGGTCTGAGTAATTAAATCCAGTGAGATACTGGTTTGGTAGGGGTCCTCTCAACCATTTATGGTTCCCCTCCCCATCTCTCTCTCATAGCATCATGGTCTATCTTGGAAAACCCCCCTTCCAGCAGTGATGCAACACTATCCATTTTCAATTAATAACAGAAAATAAATACATTTCCTTTTATAACAAAAGGGTTCATCACATCCAATATTCACACATATTTAGTCTACCACAGTCTTTTGGTAAGTTATAGTTATATTTACAAGTTGGGGGAAATAGGGGTGTTACAATCCCTTCCCCCTTAAAGGAACATCGTCCTCGATGTTCTATCTACCGATGTGCTATGTATGTACAGAAGTAAACAAAAATGGGTATGTCTTTATGTGCCTTTATTGTGGGAGGAAGTGCTAATCTATATGCTACAGGTCCCACTCTTTCCAGAATTTCAAAGGGTCCACAATATCGTTGTGCCAACTTGGCACAATCTCCCATTCTCAAGGAGCTCTTCCTGGGTCTAACCCAGAGATACACATGATCCCCTACTTTGAATTCTCTAGGAGTCCTTTTCCTATCTGCATATTTTTTTTGTCTATCCTAAGCTATTTTCAGATTTTGTCTTATCTGAACTACTTATTGTTCCATTTCTTTCAGCATATCTGGCTCGATTGTAATTTTGTCTACTGGGTTATCCAAGTTGATTGGAATCTTTCACTGTCTACCATAGAGGACCTCAAAAGGGCTCATCTTCAATGACTCTTGATAGCCATTGTTGTAGGAAAACTCTACCAGTGGTAGGTAGTCCTCCCACTTCCAACGTTGATGCGTTACATACATCCTTAACATGTCCTCTAATACTTGGTTTACCCTCTCTATATGTCCATCAGTTTGAGGGTGATAGGTTGTACTAAAGCAATTTAGTTTCAAAACCAACAAACGAAGATTTCCAAAAGTTTGAAGTAAATTTTGTATCTCTGTCAGATATGATCTCCTTAAGCATGCCATGTAGTCTAAATGTTTCTTTCATGAAAATACTAGCAATATATTTTGCCTTGCAAGTTGACTTGACAGGAATAAAGTGAGCATCCTTGCTCAATTTGTCCACAAATACCATGATGGCATCATTTTGTTTGGATTATTTTGGTAACCCTATGATGAAATCCATGGAGATGGTTTCCCATTTCCATTCTAGGATTGGTAGGGGTTGTGACAACCCTGCTAGATGTCAATGCTCTGCTTTAACCTATTGGAACTCTAGACATTTAGCTAAGTAATTAGCTATGTCCTTTTTCAGTTCGGGCCAATAGAATAGCTTCCTAATGGCCATGATCATTTTCTGATAACTAGGATGACCATTATATGGTCTTTTGTGTATTTCATCCATTATGAACCTCTTCAAGTCATCACAATTTGAAATATACAACCTACCTTTGTAAGTTAGCGGGCCATCATTCAGCATTTGATAACCTTCATACTTCAGCCATGTGGGCTCTTGTTCTAAGTATGATTTCATAGTCCTAAAATATGCATATGTTTCCTGTGCACTTTTGGCTCTCTACTTGGCATCTAATTCACAGGTGATTGCAACTTCCAGGTGAATCACTTTCATACTTCTACTAAGGGCATCGGCCAACCTATTTTCTTTTCCTTTAATGTGTTTGATTTCAAAATCAAAATCACTAAGGAGAGCCATCCATCTAGCTTGTCTAGCATTGAGTTTTAGTTGATCAAACAAATATCTCAACCCACTATGGTCTGTCATGATAAGCACAAATTTTCTACCTAGGAGGTAATGCATCCACATTTTTAAAGCATGTACTATGGCAGCCAACTCCAGATCGTGGGTTACATAATTGATTTCATGCTCATTCAGTTTTCTGGATTCGTAGCAAATCACATGTCCTTCTTGCATAAGGACTCCTTCGAGCCCTTCCTTCCAGGAATCTGTACATACCAAGAAGTTCTCGTTTGGGTCTGCAATCTTCAGTACAAGTGCATTGGTTAGGAGGTATTTCATCTCTTGGAATCTCTCTTTACATCCTGATGTCCAAATGAATTTAACCCCCTTTTTCTGAAGGGAGGTGATTGGGCAACCAATCTTGGAGAATATATTTATGAACCTTCTATAGTATCTTGCTAGGCCCATAAAGGATCTGATATCAGATACATCCTTTTGGGTAGGTCAATCCATGATGGATCTAATTTTGTTAGGATCAACTTCCACTCCTTCTGAAATAACATGGCCTAAGTAATGGACTTGTTTGTAGAAAAATTCACACTTACTAAACTTGGCATAGAGATGATGTTCCCTTAAAAATTGAAGCACTAACTTGAGATGTTCTTCATTCTCTTCCCTACACTTAGAGTATATTAGGATGTCATCAATGAAAACCAATACAAATATATCCAAGAACTTGTTGAGTACATTATTCATCAAGCACATAAAAGTGGTCAGTGTGTTGGTAAGCCCAAATGGCACCACCACAAATTCATAGTGCCCATATATTTTTCTAAAGGTTGTTTTGTGGATGTCTTCATCCATAATTTGGACTTGATGGTATCTATGCCTCAATTCAATCTTGGAGAAAATTGTAGCACCCCTTAATTGGTCAAACAAGTCATCAATCCTCGGCAAGGGATACTTATTCTTAATGGTCATCTTATTGAGTTGTTTATAGTCTAAGCACAACTTGAGGATGCCATCCTTATTTTTCACAAACAAGGTTGGCGCTCCCCATGGGGACACACTAGGCCGAATGTAGCCTTTGTCTAACATCTCCTTTAGCTGCATTCTGAGCTCAACTAGCTCTGGTGTACTCATTCTATAGGGTGTTCTAGACACTGGCACCACTCCGGGTACAAGTTCTATTGAAAAGTCAATATCTCGTCTTGGAGGTAGACCTGGTACCTCTTCTAGAAACACATCTTTATACTCTCTTAGTATGGCGTGGTTCTCTAGGCTTGGTTCACTGTCCTCAATAGAGTTCAACACTTGTATTGCATACAAAGGACATCCTTTTTTGCAATATTTCTTTACTTGAAGGGTTGATATTTGTCTCACTGAGACGGGATTTTGAATTCCTCGTAGGGTTACCTCTCTCCCTTCTTAATATTCACATTCTAAATTTTTACTTTGACATTCCAACTTGGTTTTATGGGCATCCAACTAGTCCATGCCAATCAACTGGTCATAAGATCCTAAAGGCAGTATGTTTAGAGTGGCTTGGGTGGGTAGTCCATTCATAATCAACTTGCATGCTAGTATGACCTTTGTTACCTTTCTTTTGGTTCCAGTGGCTAGTTGAACCAGCCATGATTTAACATGTTTAACTTGCTGCAATTTGCATTTCTCAACAGTTTGAGGGAAAACATAACTCAAATTAGAACCTGGGTCAATTAAAATGGAAACTAGTTGGTTAGAAATCATACCTTCCATCTCCACCACTAAAGCTTGGTGGTCAACTTGTTTATTATCCAAGGTTGCATAGATATGTGGCATGCTCCTAGCCACATCATTGATTGTGATAGCCTCTTGGACATTGTAGACTCTCTTATTGTTCTATTTCCTATGTGGGCAGTCCCTCAGCAGATGTTATTCTCCAAAACCCCTATATTTCAAGGGTTCTCACTTTGTGTTATCAGTCTTACTTGAGGCTGCTCCAAAGGGTTTAGTACCACTTTGAGATCAAAAATTCTGTTGATACACGTTTTTAGTAGAAAGGTTCATCTTAGAACTTTTCCCATGGTTCTTAAATCTTGAGGATTTAAACCCTTTCTTTTTTAAATCCGAATTACTTGTCTTCTTCCAGTCCTCGTGAGGTCTTGTCTTCTTCTTGAATTTCTCATAGCAATACCTTGCCTTCCGGATAGTATCTTCTAAGGTCTTTGGCTCATCAAATTCAATTTTGTCCTGGAAGGACTGAGGCAGTCCACTAATTAATCATTGCATATTTACCTTTTCATCCTTTATGTAGGGTACATACCTCATCAGCTCAATAAATTTGTTGATGTATTCATCTATTGTGAGTTGTCCCAACTTGAGTTCATAGAACTCCTTAGTCTTCCCGTCAAAGTATTTCTCTGACAGATACTTCTTCTTGAAGTATTTCTCAAATTGTTTCCATGACAAGACCTTTTCATGGACTCCTTTCACATTCCTAAGGTCTTCCCACCAAATGGAGGCCTTTCCATTCAGGTTGAAAATGGTTATTTGAGCCTTTAAGTTTTCAGAGTAGTCATGGACTCTGAAGTACTTCTTCAAGCCAAGCAGCCAAACTTTTGCTTCTTCCCCTTACTTAATTTCTCCATCGAAAGTGGGTGGTTTGGCTTTCTTGAATTCTTCAGGTTCATGTCTCTTGGAATGTTTCTTCTTCTTCCCTCTCCTCTAGGAATGTGAACTAGTTTTGCTACTAGAGGATCCCTCGGGGTTATCAGTTTCCTCACCAGAGGATTCTTCCGGTGAGTGTCTATTGGCTCTATGTCAGGTCTTCTTTGAGACGCTCCTCCTAGTGTGGCCACTTTCAAGGCCATGCTTTCGTATCTCGGGTGGACTCTGAGTTTTCTCCGTATGATGTTTGTCCACATGACTAGTTGTTGGTCCATGTTGCAGTCGCCTTTGTATATCTAATAAGATTTGTAGTACAACTACATTAATTTCAGTTTTCTTTTCCTGCTCCTTTATCAGCCTTACAACTCCGTAATTCTACCATGAGGCTTCTTACGGTTTCAGCCAAATATGGAGGGGTTTCCACCGCCCTCCTTTCATCAGATTCTTCCTCTCTATTGTGGGATTTTCCCCCGATTCATGGTGTGTCACCATCCTTTATGTTGTAGTTTTCCTGTGGTCCACAGACTGTTTGAGATAAAACATGTTATGTTAGTTAATTACCTACTAGTTTGGGAATAGCACATACAATTTTATAAGGTAAATTCAGCTTCTTTACTTGGAACACTAACAACACACAGTTCAGACCTTCAAAACATAATACAACAACAGAAAGTCTCATTCCTTTCTTTAGCAGTGGTTTAAATAGGTCTCTTGCGAAATGGGTAAAGTAGGGTGTTACCCTTAAAAGTTTTCTAACAATATTTCTAAGCGACTCGTTCATGAGCCCAAGCAGGCCAAGTGTTGTTTTCATGATCTGATACCAATTTGTAACACACCCAACCCCTAAGTATCCTTTTTAGGGATGGGGCATCAAAATTTCTCTTACCTCAAACATTTGAGATCCTCCATCTAAGATCTTCCTCCTCTCCTACTCGCCAAGATATTTTCAGCCACTGTTGCCATTCTCCAATCGGAACTATGGATCGGAAGTTATGCCCCTCCGAAGTTCAACGAGTCTCACTAGTAAAATACAACATGGAACCCACATCGATCCACCTCATAAGTATTGTCTCCAAGTCCATACATTCACGATGGAAGGTCCATCCACCATCCAATCCAATGGTGGGGCTCGTACCCCATTGAATGCTTAAGTAAGAAGATATTTCGGCGTTCAGAACTTCGACGTTGAACGCCTCTTCTCCGTTCGGCACGCAGATTCTTCGGAGTCCCGAACTCCCGAAGGAGCCCAAGATCTCTCCACATGGCTCTGGCCTTCGAGAATTCTGACTTATCTACGATGTTTCACTCCAAATCTTTGGAGTCTCGGACTCCCGAAGGGTCCACCCTCGCACGTGGTGACTGTTGACGATTAAAATCGCAACGAGGTTTTATTTGCCCGCAAAGTATTGTTAAAGCCTATTATGATAAGCTAACGATGTATATATAATACTAGTAGGTCGGACCCCCTTGTAGATTGGAGGATCAGATCTGGTTCTTATTTGATGTTATGCTACTATTCGACATTGCTTACAGGTTTGAGCATGATTGATGTTCAAATGTTGGTTCTATTTGCAACAAATGGGTGATGGAAAATTTATGCTACGTGTGAGTGTATTTACTTTAAATTCTCATTTCCATGTCACGAGGGCTTATGTGAACTATTATTTCTATTGCGCCATGATTTATTATATGTTACACATGCACAAAACATGTGTTAGTCATGGAAAAATAAAAGGAAATATGGAAAAAATCTAAGCAAGAAATTAAACTATGCTACTATGCTACACTATATACATTGGAATTAAGGGATTGTTGTTAGTCCTAACTAACGGGGTTAGTGGCTATACAATTTATTGAGTTATATGTGTTATGGTATGGTTGTCAATGGTTATCGTGACATAGGGTGGTGCATTTGGCAAGCAAGGGGATGTTGGTTTTGATGCATGAATTGATTGGATGGATTAATGGAGGGTTGGCTGGCGTGTACTAAGTAATTAAATGGATAGAGGATGGAAGCGATGTGCATTTACTGCATGTCACTCCATACCCCCTCCACTGGTTGTCACCCTAACTTGGTTATTGTTCAATTGTGTTCATTGTGGTTAAGCTTTGATTTTCAGGCAAGAGGAAGAATTGCTCGGCCAAACCCGCATTTTGAAGGTTCTCTTGGTTACAGGTATGTCTTTTCACCATCCATGAACCCGCTCTGGTTATGAAATATATTTTGGCTCGGTGATGTATGGGTTTGTGCTTTTCTTGAGACCGGAAACTATGTAAATGCGTGATGTTTCTCTAGAATGGTTGTTGTGTGGTTTTCATTGCAAATGGAAAAAGATAGTTGAAGTCACAGTTTAATTAATTATTCTGAGTGGTAGAAGCCACGGAGACTCTTTGTTGTCCTTATAAGTTTTATTTTTGGAGGGTTCATTCAGTCTAGACTTGACCGGTTGTCTTCACATAGTTCTTGTCACCTCACCTGGTCGTATTGTTGTTATGTTGCTAGGTTTGATCTCAAACCTCCCGGTGTCACTATATATCGTTTCACCTGGGTATGGGCTTGTTATATTATTGGTGTCTGTGTATTTGGTTGATGGCTATGGCCAAGGGTCTTTCTTGGAGGTTGATGGCTATTTCATGGCTCTATTTATCAGCATTACCTTGGTTGATTGGGGAAAATAACAAGGGTTATGCTCTGCGCATTATGGGTGTTATTTATTGGTCGTGAGGGACCTCTACTTATTTGTTCATTGTCTCTTCTGCCTATTGAACTCTCTCCTTGTCTTGCAAATCTATGGGTGATATGGCTTTCATGTCCACCGTTTTGTCCAGAATGTTTCTCACTTGATGTTGGTGGTCATTTCCAACCTCCCTGTGTTGATTACTCAGAACCCTCCTTGATTATTTTGAGCCCAATTTTGATAAATGAACCAATTGTTTTTGGTCAGGTACATGGTCGACTGTCATGATTTGGTGGAGTATCGTCGACAGTGGCTATTATTGGTTGTCCCTGATTAGTAGCGGTGATAGTAAATTTTGTGATTGGTTTATAATCATTGTATCCTTTATTATGGCAATAGATTCGATAGTTCAGCATGGTTAATTGGTTGATTCGAGTAATGAAGTGGGCACACAGTCGTTGCCTCTTGTGTTGTAATAGTTAGATTGTTGACTCGGCATTTTTTTATGGTTGATCGGGGATATTCCTCTTTGATTTATACGCAGGGTTGTTGTTACTGTGTGCTTTAATTTCCAAATGGGAGTATTGAAAATCGTGACAGTTGTGGCATGGTTGTCCACTGTATATGTTATGGATATTGTTTGATTGCACCATCAAAGATGGGCATGGGTTTTTAAACAGTATGGTTTTGTTGCAATTTGATTGATTTGAGAAATGGGATTGGGCATACCGTCACTGCCTCCTTGTGTTGGATTGATGACTCAGACATTGTTATGGTTTGATTTGGAGTATGTTTCCTTGCGTTATGAGTTGAGTTGTATGTTTTCTACAACATATTATGAATTTAAATGACGGTTGTTGTTACTGTGTGTTTAAATGGCTCAATCGGGATCATTGCAATTTAAAGAATTGATATTTTGTCCTAGTTTCCTGCTATGTATGTTTTTGGGATATTGTGCATCATATCAGTGGTTACACCAGCAGAATAGGCACGGGTTCGGTGACAGTATGGTCTCATTGCAATTTGATTATTAAATCAATTAGAGGAATGGAATCGGGCACGATTTTTGTGTCTGTGTTTGATTGAGGAAATAACTCATGGACAGTGGTTGATGTTTTGATGCTAAACAGAGTGGAAACAAGGGACTGTGTGTTCATTTGGAAATTGTTTTAAAATATTAAATGGAATAAATGGAAAGAAACAGAACTCTTCTACAGGTTGTTGTGGAAGGCATATTGTCTTGTTTTGAAAACACTGTGTTAAAGATTCAATTGTGAACAGTGAGCAAGTTAATACCTAGAATTGATTGAATTATACACAGTAGTTAAATTGATCACAGTGATTATTTGGTTGGTGTTGGATCTTTTGTGTTTGATATGGATTGGTTTTATGAACAGTATCTGCTCTCTTTCCCTACCATTATTTCACTTTTCGCTAATTACAATCCCCTCGCCTTCCCATATCCATTTCTCACTCCCTATTCTTAAAATTTAATTACAGTTAAGAGAATTTTGTATTGTAACAATTTGAAATTGTAGTTTCTTGGATGGATCACAATGACATGTTCTTTGGTTTACATTACAGTTGATTGTTTGTTGTCTGTGAGCAGTAACCATGATTATTTTCCCCCTCATTTTAATATTTTTCGCTAAATACAAACCCTTCGCTTATCCCAGAACCTTTGTTCACCCCCTGTTCATTGACAACAGTTAAACAATTTGTATGGATTGGATTGCATGAGTCAGATATGTTGATGAGCCAAAATTTATTTCATATTTTAAAAGAGTTGTCATGTATGGTTGATAAAGAAACTATTTGCTAATCAAGTATGCATACAGGAATGATCTTTTCAAGCAAAAGGTTGAAAACTGAGGCCCACCATGCCCTGACAAAGGGAAAGCTACTACTGCCCCTTCCTCACCTTAAGATGTTTCTGATAAATTTGTGTCCTCTCGCTTGCATTTGGGGGACGATCGTTCTCATGCGATTAGCAAAATTAGACCTAAAGGCTCCACACAACCTAAGGCAAATTCAAAGAGATTAAAGGGTGATAGCAACAACAAGGGAAAGATTGCCTCACAGACTGGAAAATATGGATTTTAAGTTTTATTTATTTGTTTGTTGTCGAGAACAGTTGACTTCAGGAATTTTGGACAGCATGCTATTTTTTTGGATATATGAGTAATATATTTTGACAGTAATTTCAAATATCAATGAAATAAATTGTCTAACATGAATGTGATGATGTGAGTCACAAGGAGGGATGTTTTTTTTTAACTAGTTGTGTTATGATTGTTAAGGGGAGTCACAAGGGGTCCCACCTACTAGTTATTATTTATTTAAAACCCTTATTATGATTTATTACTTTTCCCCCTAACTAAAAAGTTGGTTGATTTTTTAGTTAACTTAACTAATGAAGTAGTTCAACTACTTCAACCAATTCTAATTTGCTTAAAAGCAAAAGGAAAGGGAGGAATAGGAGGAGGATAGAAGGAGAAGCATACTAAGGTTTGCTCTTTAATTTGTGTTGAGATAGTTCAGTTTTCATTCATTCCTTAATTTATCACAAGCCTAATTATTTTTTATGATAGCGGGGTCTTATTGTAGACAGCAATATTCGGGGTTGAATTACATCATTCAGACACTTGTTTTTCAGAGGTGTTGATCTATCTTTGATAGTTTGTGTAGACTTGTTTGTTTGTGTATTAGTTTTCATGACTGACAAAGGCTATTGTGCAGAGTCAAGTGGGAAGCAATCTGTGGCAAGTTGATCCATCTTTTAGAGTTCAATTTTTTATTTTTTGTCAGAGGTCCTTTTGTATGTTTTATCAGGGACGTCTAAGTTTGACTTTGGTCCAAAACTTCTTCACGGAATTTTGTAAAGAGAATGACTCTTTGATGAATTGGAATGAAATAAAGGATTGCTTTATGTCTCATTTGTTTTGATTATTGTCTTGTTGTCTTTACTTCTGTCTCTACATTTATTTTAGTAACTGTTATATTCAGAAAATCATATAAAACAATGAATTTTCCAGTAAGCTTTTATTTATAAAAATACTAGCCTAATCACTTGTAATCAATACTTGTGAGTTAGGATATTAATTTTGATGGCTATAAACATAGGGTGATACTCTCGTCTATTCTGCTTTAGCCAAGCAGAATCTGAAAATGCTTGAGTAAGATCATTTCATATATTTTCCTCAACATTTATTTGGCGACCATACTCCGTAGATCTTCAATATCTCTCTGGTTAATTTTTATACTCGATTATCATCGAAGACATATTTTTTTATATATTGATTCTTTGACTGTTTTATTTCTTAATGACTGTGTCTGTTGCAAGGCAGCCCAATATTGAGCCCGGTCTTCAAGATCAAACTAGGATTGCTTTGAATTTGTTCAATACCATTTTAGACACTGCCAATACTCGTGTTGAGCTTAATCATTCATGGGCGGAAATTGAACGAGACATTAGTGCCCAGGAACGTTGGGAATCTAGACGTAGACAGCCTAGAAATCAGTAGTAACCTTCTTGTTCCTTCAGTTTTGGCCTTTCTTTCATGTCCTTTGACTCTTGTGTTTCTAGAAGAAGAAGAGGCTTATCACCTGAAATTAATCCTATTGTTGAAATAGGAAGGAACGTTGTGTTATCTACCCAACAAAGTGCTCTAACGAGAAATTTGTCTGATTCATCTAGTTTGTCTTTCTTTCCCTCACCTATCATCCACAAGATGGCATCTAGTGGTGGCTTGGGTGGCACTGGAAGTGCTTCCTCCTCTTAGTCTTCATCTTCGTCAGTGATTGGTAGCTTATATAGGCACCATATTCATGTCCAATCTACCACCAATCCCACCAAATTCATTAAAAAATATGGACTTTTTCAGTTTGAAGAAGACGCCACAACCACATTGTGGCATGTGTCCTCTCCTCTTAACCTAGCACCTGTTACTCGCCCACTTCCTAAATTCAAGGAGCATCTCCCTAGGTTTTCGGGAAATAACACTGTCACCACAAATGAACACTTAGTGGCATTTTCTAATGCTTGTCACAACATAGGGGCCAATGACAACGATACTTCCATGTGCTTATTCGTCAATTCCTTGGAAGGAAAGGTTATTGATCTATCTTTGATAGTCTGTGTAGACTTGTCTGTATGACAATGATACTTGTGCTTATTCATTTTTCAGAGGTGTTGATCTATCTTTGATAGTCTGTGTAGACTTGTTTGTTTGTGAATTATTTTTCATGACTGACAAAGGATATTGTGCAGAATCGAGTGGGCAGCAATCTGTGGCAAGTTGATCCATCTTTTAGAGTTCATTTGTTTATTTTCTGTCAGAGGTCCTTTTGTATGTTTCATCGGGGACGTCTAAGTTTGACTTTGGTCCAAAACTTCTTCACGAAATTTTGTAAAGAGAATGACTCTTTGATGAATTGGAATGAAATAAAGGATTGCTTTATGTCTCATATATTTTGATTATCATCTTGGTGTCTTTACTTTTGTCTCTACATTTATTTCAGCAAATGTTTTATTCAAAAAATCATATAAAAAAAATGAATTTTCGAGAAAGCTTTTATTTATAAAAAGACTAGCCTAAGCACTTGTAATCAATACTTGTGAGTTAGGATATTAATTTTGATTGCTATAAACATAGGGTGATATTCCCATATATTCTTCTTTAGCCAAGCAGAATCTGCAAATGTTTGAGTAAGATCATTTCATATATTTTCCTCAACAGTGACGTATTGAACACGGAGGCAAGTACAGGTGGGCCCCGAGTACTCCACCCGCCAGATGGACCAAGAAAGTAAGTGTCAGGGGTGACATGCAGCAAGGAAAAGATGACATGTGTCCCCTTCGAAGGGTGACATCTGTCACACTTTAATGGGCACATAAGGCCTGCAATACGCGTAGATACAAGTGACACGTGGCACCTCAAACATGGTTCCATGTCACCCCGGGTGACGTCAGCATGCCACGTCACCTTGGACGGACAGCCTCCCAAACCCTTCGATCTCACGGTCAAGATGTGTCCACGTAATTCCCTGGATATACAGTCTACATTACTTCATAACTTTGGCGTTCGAAGGATTTCATGGTGTGGGTTCCTCCTTACTCTCGGAGTGGTCAATGTTAGGTTGATCACTGCCTAAATCTAACAGTCTTGAGAGGCCTCGAAGCTCCTCTAGATCGACGACCCTCATTAATTCATGACTTCAGATTTCGGAGTTTTTACGCTATAGAATCTTCGTTCTCCCGAAGTACCATACGCGAAGCCCTCCATTGGTTGATCGAATGGTCAAGAATGGTCCCCAACAGACTCCCCAGATCAACGGCTCACAACACTTCGCAGCTCCGACATTGGAAGGTTTTGGTGTTGTAACACCTTTGTTCTCCTGAAGCGGTCGACTTCAAGTTGACTATGGCGTAGATCTAACGGTTGGAATAGTCCCTGGGCATCCTCAGATCTACGGCCCGCATCACATCGCAAATCTGACATTCGAGAGTTTTAGCAGTTGTGAAGTTGGGACATCCCAAAGTTCTGAACTCCCGAAACTCTGAATCTAGTAAGAACTTAGCTCTTTTCAGGCTAGCGCAAGGTTCTCGAACCTTGGTCATATGGGTCCTCTGAAAATTCCCAGAACTTAACTCTTGGTCGGGAATTTGTTAAGGCCGTGGGAATGAGCCCTCGTTCACACTGGTGGAAGGTCTGAAGGAAGTGTCATCCTTTCACAGGGTTTGAACTTAGCATTCCCACTATGGTAGATTCAATAGGTTGGTAGGACTTAAACATTTCAGTTAATCATACCCCTACTCTCCTGCAGACTCACATCCCATAACCCTCTAGCGGCTAATTTGAGGTAAACAAAAGATCATTCAAGGGAGTGGATTCACAGAGATAAAACACATGTTTATTCCTTAATCATTCATTACATAATTTAGTCATAGACATGTATATTCAAAAATCATTTCCATTTCAGTATATAGAGTATGAAAATACTTATCAAAAGCCGGAAATCGTGAAGCAACTACTGGAAGGGGTCCATGTTTCCACCCAACCGTAGGCACAACCACTCCTGAATGGATTTACCGCTGGCCACCCCCGAGCTAAACCATGATGCTCTAAGATATATTCTTTGGTCTTGCTCCGCGAAAGTCAGGGACGGAGATTACTCTCCTCCTCCCACAGGATTTTCGTAGCAAGTTTTCTCTATACCAAGCAAGGAGGTCTACACGAGTACTTCCACAATCACTCGCCAGCCTCGTTTATCATCTTGGACTGAAAATGATACTAGCAACTTCTTGCATCTAGAACGAGCTTGTTTCTCAGTTCTCCCTCGAACCAGAGAGTTGTAAGTGTTCTCTTCTCTTATCGAGATTTTTCCCTCGACTCTGCTTCCTCGCAGATATGCCTTTGCCCATGAAATTACTTCTTTTCTTTCCTTCCTCAGCAAGTTTGTGTGGGTCTAAATCCCCAGATCGTGGTTAGGTCTGGAAGCCCTTGCATATGGGTACGTCATCCCATCTCTTCATTAACTCTTGAGGAGGACTTTTCCAACCACCATCCTAACTGGTAATTCATTTCTGGGTCAGAGGATTGTTCTGGGTCTGAGCAATTAAATCTAGTGAGGTACTAGTTTGCTAGGAGTCCTCTCAACCATTTCTGGTTCCCCTCCCCATCTCTCTCTCATAGCATAATGGTCTATCTTGGAAAACCCCCATTTCATAAGTTATGCAACACTGTCCATTTTCAATTAATAACAGAAAATACATACATTTCCTTTTATAACAAAAGGGTTCATCACATCCAACATTTACACATATTTAGTCTGGCACAGTCTTTTGGTAAGTTATAGTTATATTTACAATAAGGGGGAAACAGGGGTGTTACATCAAGGCTTCAACCATCAAGATATAAAGAATTAGGGATAATGGACATCCTTGCATCATTCCTTTAGAGATATTGAAGAATTATGATGGATAGCCATTAATCATAGGGGGTATCCAAGGCTCACATATACAAGAGGAAATCCTTGCTCAAAAGTCAGTACCAAACCCAAATATGGTCAAAACTGTGAAGAGAAAGTTGTGCTTAACCCTGTCAAAGGAATTGGCTATATCCGACTTGATGGCCATCCCCTTAACACCTCGTTCCTTGCGAGAATGAATGACTTCTTGGACTATAAGAATGTTATCTATCATCTGTCATTTTTTTCTACAAAGCCTCCTTGATTGGGGGAGATTAATTTGTGCAGATGAGGCTTAAGTCTAATGGCGATAATTTTTTAAATGAGTTTATAGGAGACATTACAAAGAGAGATAGGTATAAATCTAGCAAAGGATGAGGGATTGGACTCCTTAGGTACAAGTTCCAGAAATGAGGAGTTAATATTGTCACCCATTATGGCTGATTTCTAGACATATTGAACCATTTGAACCAGATCCCTTTTGACTATGTTCCAACAAAGAAGATAAAAATGCATGGTGAACCCATCTAGACCTGGAGTCATCTGTTGAAGTGCCCTGAGAAAAAAGAGAATGCTTTGCCTCAGTGTCTCGATGAATTAAAGACTCATTGTGTTCTTGTGTGATGAGTGTAGGAATGTTAAGGAGGAGACTCTCCTAGTCTTCAATATCTCCTTCTTCGTCTTTTGTATAGAGATACTCAAAGTGATCCTTGGTTGTTGATTCAAGTTGATTTTAATATTTGCAAGTAATACCATCGACTCCTTTGATTTCATCAAAAAAAATTTCCAAAATCGAGCTTTGGATTGCTTGTGGAAAAACTTTGTGTTACAATCTCATGCTTGAATCCATATGCTTCTTGATTTAAGTCTCCAAGTTTCCTCTTTAGTCTGCATCATTTTCTGATATTAATTAAAGGTATGTTACTGATCAAGAATGAGGGAGGGGGATATGGGGGAAGTCTCCAACTTGAGTCTGGTTCCATCTAGTTTTTTCCTTATCACCCGAATTGCTTGTTTCTCAAATGAGTCCTTGAGACGAACCCATTCTCGGAGAGCCAATTTTACTGTCTTGATTTTTTGTTCCCAGATGGAGATCAGAAACCCCTTAATCTAGGATTTCTAGGAAGAGGAGACTCGGTCCATGAAGGAGGGAACGAAGGCCCATAGGGAGTTAAAATGGAAGGGAATAGGACCCAGAGAGATAGGGGGGGGGAGGGACAAGGAGATGGGGCGATGATCAAAACTAGACCAAGGAAGGATATGGGAGGGAAGAAATTGATCCTCTAATAAGAAACTGCTTATGAGAAATCGATCCAATCTTGTAGCAATGTGCCCTGGTCCATGCCTTTTATTAGACCAAGTGAATCTACCCGAGGTGGGTTTAATTTCCACTAGATCCTAATCCGAGATTAGTTATTCCTTGTGTTCCCGAGCAGAATCCCTCACTATAGTCCCCCCTCGTTTCTATGAAGCATGGAGAGTGGTATTGAATTCTCTATAAAAGATGTAAGGAACCGAGTTTTCTTGATCTCGCAAAGAAAAAAGAGAATTCCATCATTGGATTTTATCATGATAGACAGAGGGCATATAAATATTGTAAATAGAGAAATACTTACCTGAGGGCATATGAATAAGTGTCGCCTGAATCCAATTTGAAGAGCATGACCAGTCTAGGAGGCGAAAGAAATGTGGGTTCTAGAGAGTGTAGATTCCTCCATATGCACCTCTAGAGCTGACTGCAACACCTGTACTTGTTCTCCAAAAAAATTGAGCATCATGCAAGGCTATGGAGTCCTGCAATTTTGTTTCCTGGAGTAGAAGAAATAGGGGAGATTTTGATCGAATCAAACTTCTATATTTCTTATGATTACTACCTAGTCCTCTACAATTCCAGGAAATTAGCTTCATCATTTAGAATAGGATTTGGATGCTCCCCCCTTAGGAGGAGTCGAGCCACTCTGATTCTTTAAAATGCGCGATTATTTTTTTGTGTGCCCATCTAGGGTGCTCTGTTTTCCCAGATTGATGTCTTTTTTGTTGTTGTTTCTGTTCTCTAATTGTGATTTGGCCTCCCAGGTTTCTTTTCAATGTATATATTCATGGGATCTTGAATTTATTCGTCATCAGAACTTCCTTCAAGTTCCCCTTCTTCAGGGCACTCGTGAGTAGAAGGAGGGGGAATCACAGAAAGAATCGGTTGATCCATTGGGTCACAAGGGATAGGTTGAGGATGATGGGGTTAGTCCTCTTCAGAGATTTCATCTGGAATAAACAAGCTATCATATTGATTTCTGGTTGGAATATTAGCATGTTGATTTCCTGTCGATGAAGAAGTCGGCGCTCATGAGACTTTGTAGCTCCCTCGTGTGTTGGAGATTTTACTGATTGGGTGGCCTTCTCTTACTGAATTTCTTGCTTGGTTGCTTGTTTCTTATGGCATGTATATTTCAATTGCTCATCTGGTTCTCCTTCTGGTTGGACCACCTGAGCTTTGGGGCATATTTTAGCAAAATTCCCATATTCATGGCAGATCTTGCATTTGAAAGGCAATTTCTCATAGTCAACCTATTGAAGGTAAGACCACCAATATAGGGAGAGTTTGATGGCCTTAGGGAGGCCTTTTTCCAAATATACCTCCACACAAATGTGGGAGAAATCATGAAGACCATCTTTAGGTTTCGCACAGTCAATGTACTTACCCAGAGAGTTACCAATGGCCCGAAGAGTTCAAACATTCCAGCAATGGAGAGGGAGGAAAGGAAGGCGGACCTAGACAGGCACAGAAAAAGGAATTTCATTCTCTAGATTAAAATCTAGGGTCTATCTGTTAAGATACATTCCATGGGAGCCCATGAAATATGGGCCACTTCTGAAGATCAGATCACGGTTTGTTTTGTCTTCAAAAAGAAATGCATAAAAAACCTTCCAAAAAAAAGAGTCTGAAAGATTTCCTTTTAGTTGTGGTTTCCATTTTTTTTCAATCCAAAGTGCCATTGAGCGAGTGGAGGGCCAAACCCCAGTAAATTTCCCAATAAGACATCGCTCAGAAAATTTCAGCGCCAAGGCCCTAGAATCAGCTTGGACCGGAACAGTGGGAATCTCATCTACATTCTTGACAAAACGAGATTGTGCGAGTTTAGAACCTTTGGGGAGAGAGGAAACCCAAGTGGTGAAGGTCGTGATATCCGATGGGGGAGGAGGAGGGTGGGGAGGTGCACCAGCTTCCCCACCAGGAGTAGTCATGGGGAACTCGGGGAGGAGGCAAGGCTAGGGTTTACACAAACACACACAATTCATATTAGGTTGATTTTAAAGTTTTCATTTGCAACATCATAAGGATTTAAGGACATGGTTGCAAAATATTTTAATTTTAAACACCCCCCCCCCACTCCCCAAAAAAAAAAAAAAAAACGAGGTGAGGGGGTTATTCTGGGAGCACTGTTTTTCAATTCAAGGGTTAATTTTGGTGTTTTTGACCCAAAAAATGGGTTTTTAGAATTAGAGTTCTCATTTTGAGGTCACGGTTCTTGTCGAATTGGTAACAATGTTAATGATTAATGACCAATTTTTATTTTACTTTTATAAATAGGAGCCAACAACTATTGCATATTTGTATGAGTCTACAAGTGCCTCATATCAAACTATGTTAATGATTAATGACCAATTTTTCTTTGAATTTTATAAATAGGAGCCAACAACTATTGCATATTTGTATGAGTTTGTCAATGCGTCATATTAGCGAGCATTAGGCATTGAACAACCAAAGAAACAAGTTCTATCAAAATTGGTTTATTTCATGTTTTAATATTTCACGAATACTTTAATGATCTTATATCTAATTTGTTTTAAATTATGCATTTCACAATAATGCAAGGGCATAAATGAATAATTACTATTTTCAAAGGTTTTCCCATGTTGTTCACATTGAACTTGAGAGTGAGGATCCAAATCCAATGTTGCACAATAACTGAATTGAAGAGGGATTTTATAAAATCAAATTTCTCAAATGCGTTGTCTCCATTGTTCCATTGCCTCATCCAAATGAGGAGCAACAAATGATTAAGGATGTAGAGGGGGTTTCACCAAATCTTATAGTGATGAAATCATATGGGTCTAAACCAAAAGGTATAAATACAAGTTCATATGTTTATAAAACAATGTATTAGTTTATAGAGCATTTGATTTTCAAAATAGAGTTTAATCACCACCCATATATATTTATGCAGGTATATGTGCATCACAAATCTCTCCATCCCCGTGTAGTTCCTCCACAACTAGATCTTCTTATTTATATTCTTGATCATGGGAAGAAGCACATTTGTATTTCTATGTACTACACATTGTTCATTTACTTGTGACTTTAAGATTATACTAAGACTACTTCAGACTCATATGTTTTTTACATTGATCATATACTTAATCATCTACTTGTATATTAGGTATGATACTCTGTGATGTTTTGTATGATACACAACAGTTTGCTTATATTCTACTTAATATTTAATGTTTAATGTTTTTTTTAATGATTTTAATATGTCTATACAAATAATTAATCATTTCATTTTCTAAGTGAAACATGTCCATTCATTAACTATACAACCAAGTTTCAAGCATAAGGTCGAGGCTTGAGCTCAAGACTACGGCCCGGGATCAAGACCAAGAATTGAACTTAGGATCAAGATCAAACCTACTTAATCAAAGCTCAAGATCAAGAAATGAGCTCGGGGTTAATATCTAGTCTATGATTAGGACTAATAGGACTAGGATCTTCCTTAAGCTCAAGGAATGGAACTATATTTTTTTCTTTTTTTTTAAATAAAATTTCAGCCTATATATCCCAATGAACTTTCAACACAATTTTCAACCTCGATACTATCATTTGTGTAATAAATTCCGACCTCCAAATCATTTTTCACCACATTTTTAATATTCATTTTTGACAAATGTTTCAACCTAAAACAATGTTGTTATCAATAGTTACAACCTATATTTTGATGGGTATTCCAAGCTATATTGCATTACATTTTTTGACCTAAATATTTTTTAGGTTATTATCAAAAATAAGACTTATGGTTGCAGTGAAGTGATTTAACAAATATAATCAGGCATACTAAGGAAAAACTTTACATGGAAAGATATATTGTACTAAAATACATGTAACAATAAATGAGAAAACCCAGAAAACATTACTATTTACAAAATATGAGTGATTCCTAAATGGCATTTAACATGATGATTTATTTACAAAATAAATATGATGAAGAATGATTATAAATGACATTTAATAAAATATTTTTATTGACAACGTTTTATGCTAGGATACTCACTCAATCACGACTAATGAACAACAATAAGGGGCAGTGTGAGCTAGATTTGGTAGTGGTGGGAGCTAAAGGTAGTGGTGGTGGGAGTTGGATATGGAGTTGGCGGTAGCAAGAGATGGAGATGGAAGTAGTGGGAGCTCTGACAACAGTAATTAAACCTCCATCCACTTTGGGATTGGACGACCATGATTAAAATGTTTGACAAAACAGGGTATTCCCACAGAGGATGACCACCTTCAGTAACCAATCACACAACCAAATCAAATATCTATACATCGATGTATTTATGTGGTTAAAATCCTAGAAGAGGGAAACAATCCACGGCCCCATCCAACGTGGCCACTTGAGGAAATATATTAATGCAAAAGAAAAAAAATTACAAGAGAGATTCTCACAATCAATCATTAACAAATGACCCTCCATGCTCTTTTAATAGAGATCATGGAAAAATCGGGTGCTAAGACATGGATAAATATAACCATTAAGATCAAGGAGAATATGAGTCATTGAATCACTCTATGTCTAAAACATAGTGTGACCATCAGCTTACATAACTACTATTGCATACTAAAGAAACACACTTTTACCTAAAGACATATTAGACCAAATTGAACTTAACTAACTCCTAAGTGTCTAAATATCCTAACATCCCCCCTTAAGAACAACTTGGGATAGGACAGAAGGATTTAAAGAGGTGACACAATAGGAGAAGGAATGAGGCACTAGAGCTTGTCCCCCCTTAATGACAACTTGAACTCCTAACATAGATCGAAGTTTGGAAAACTTTACTTTTATAAGAGAGTTTGTGAAAATGTCTACAACTTGATCTTCTATAGGGAAAAAGAGCACTTCAATAACTCGATAATGAATGAGTTTTTTTATGAAGTGCATGTGTAGCTCAATGTGTTTATTATGATGATGTTGAAATAGATATTTAGCGAGCTTGATGGCACTCTGATTGTCACACCAAAGGATGGTTGAATGTTGTTGTTGGATCCAAACTTTGAAAGAATCTATTGAATCCATAAGGCTTCTTGAATTGCATTAATCGTTGCTCGGTACTCTACTTCTACTAAAGAAAGAGCAATAGCATGTTGTTTATTACAATCCCAAGTTATGGGTCCAGAACGAAGACTGAAAACATAACCTACAATGGAATTTCAATCATCAGGGTCGTTGACCCAATTTGAATCGGTGAAACCAAACAACAAAGGAGTTCCCCTTGAACTGTAATGTATTCCAAATTGAACTATACCCAAAATATACAGAAGTATCATTTTTTTTGCTTTTCAATGGCTTTCATGGGGTGTTTTCATGTACCAGGAAACAAAACCAACAGCAAAGGAAATATCAAGATAGGTATGAGTCAAATATAAGAGGCTCCCAACTAATTGATGGTACAAAGTGGCATTGACTTCAGGATAGTATAGGTGGAAAAAAGTTTGACTCCGGACTGGAAGGGAGAAGGGGATGGTTTAGAATATTCCATTGAAAGCAGTGGAGAAGGTCACATGCATACTTAGGTTGGGAAAGAAAAATTACTTCTTTGGTTTGCAATACTTGGAGACCAAGGAAATAATGCAAATATCCTAAGCATGTCATTTCAGATTTCTTCTTAAGGTTGGATTTCACATGGGTTAAAAGTTTAAGATCACTACCAATGAGGATAATATCATCAACATAAAGAACAAGTATTATGAGATGGCTTCCTACTTTCTTGGTATAAACATTAGGGCCAAAATGACATCTAGAAAATTCGGTGTCAAGAAAAAAGCTATCCATTTTTGCATACCAATCTCGAGGAGCTTGTTTAATACCATAGAAGATTTCTTAAGGCAACATACAACACTGGAGTCATTATATACATAGCTAGGACGTTGTTCCGTGTAGATTTATTCTTGCAAATCCCCATGCAAGAAGGTAGATTTAACATCCATCTAGTGGACCTCCCATTTATGTGAGGCGGAAATGGATAGAACAAGGTGGATGGAATTCATTTTGGATATGGGGGAAAATTTTTCATTGTAGTCAATGCCTTCAACTTGAGAAAATCCCTTGGCAACTAAATGGGCCTTATGTCTTTCAACACTTCCATCTGATGCATACTTAATTCTATACACCCATTTACATCTTACAAGTTTTCTTCCTTTCAGAAGAGGTACAATATCCCAAGTATCGTTCACCATTAAGGGGCAATATTCCTCATTCATTGTTGTGTCCCAATTTGGATGGCTATAAGCTTATGAAAATGTGTCTAGATCATGTGTCTCTAAAACTTGATCCAAAAGAGAGGAGACTCACTGAAACTGTAAACATGTTCAACGTTGATCTGTAGGATCATCAACAAGATCATGAGTTGCTTCTCGTGTTGAATGGACCCATCTAGGAAGTGGTGTTGCTAGTGCAGGTTCATGTTCAATTAACTCATCTAGAGTAACTTGAGCAAGGGGAGGTGCATTTTCATCCTCACTACCATCATTTGAAGAAGAAACAATAATAGGAATAAAAGATGGCACAAACACCCAATTAGGCTCGCGGGCCAAAAGATTTTCATCAAATTTAACATCTTGTCTAATAATTATTTCATTGGAATGAAGTTGAAGAACTTTGTAACCTTTGACATCTTCAGAATATCCAACAAAAATGCACTTCACTTTTAGGTTGTAATGTTTTCCTTTTCTCATCAAGAATGTGAGCCCATGCTACACTACCAAATACAGGGAAGTGGCTTATATATTGCTTAATTTTAATCCATGTTTATTATAATATTACATTTTTTAAAGCCTTTGTGGAAGTGTGATTTACTATGTAATTGGAACAATTAATGGCTTATGCCCAATAATGAAGACTTAACCCTTTATATTAGATCATACAATTAGTCATTTCCTTTAATGTGTAATTATTTCTCTTAGCAACACCATTTTGTTGCGGTGTATATGAAACAGTATGTTGCATTTGAATGCCCTATACAATGCAGTAATTTGTAAATTTGTTGTTCACATATTTTCATCCATTGTCTATTCTTAACCTTTGAAGTTGATGTTTAGAATGTTTTTCTACAAGGGCCTTGTAAGCCAAAAACATGTCAAAAACTTCTCTTAAATTTTAAGAAGTAAACCTAAGTGCATTTGGAGAAGTCATCAATGAAATTTAAGAAGTAAATCCATCCAAACAAATAAGGAGAAGAAAGCGGACCACACAAATCATTGTAAACAAGTTGCAAAGGAGTCGAGGCATGCCAAGAGGCATGTTTGTTAAAATTGTTTTGATGATGTTTGTCGACAACATAGCCAGCACAAACACCATCTTTGCAAGAAACGAGAGAAAGATTGGTCACCATATTTTGATTGCATAGTTACTGCAATAAAAAATAGTTTAAATGACCAAACCGTCCATGCCAAATTTTGTTCAAGTAGTCACTATGAGCAGCAAAAATTGATGGAAAAAATGATAACCCAAAGTTGTCAAATTTGTACAACCTAGTGATATCATCAACAATTCCAGTTGCTAGGACATATTTAGGATCTTTTAAATCCTTGATTATAATTTGGTGAGGTGAAAACTCTAGGGTTTTACTTTCACCTGAATGAGTGATCCGATACACTAATAGAAGGTTGGAGGAAAGACTTGTAACACATAATATATCATTGAAATGACCCTACAACACTAAAAGATAAGGTGTCACTAAAAAATATTTGTTCGTTGTTACATTCATTAAGAGAAGAAAAAATGGCTTTATCCTTAGCCATATGATAAGATGATTTATAATCAAGAAGCCACTCATTAGAAGCAGTAAATGTTGCATTGAAGGATAAACTAGAAGAAAAAGGTGCATGTCTATGAGAAGAAGAGATAGAAGAAGAAGAAGAAGAAGAATCAAGATTCATGTTATGCTTCTTCATCGTTGCTTATAAGGCTTCCATCTTTTTAAAACATTTAGACTCCATATGACCATCTCACCCACAAAAGTTACAATGTATGTCAGTCTTCTTATGTTTTTTTTGGTCCTTTGTCACCTTTGGGAGTAGAAGTTGGCTGAGAGAGTTTGGGACCCTCGTTTTGTTTGTTTTTGTTGTAAGGATGTTGTTTCTTTGGATGCTCAATTTTCCTTTTTTTTCGGCCACTAAGGCTTTGTTAGATGCACTTGTAGTGTTGATAACTCCAAGTTGAAAGATTTTATCTTTCTCTCTAATCAAATAATCACAAAAATCCTCAAGACTGGGACCTTGGTAAGCACCCCTAGAGCTTCTCTGGTGGCATAAAAGGTAGACATAAAGATAGAATATGCACTACCAAGCTTAGAAAGAATAACATATGTGCATCAGTCATCCCCCAGATCTACTTTACTATCTTTAAGAAAAGGTCTAAGTGATTTGAACTTAGATAAATAATATTCAATGCAGGGAAATCATTGGGACTTAAATTCATTAACTAATTTTCAATCTGGTGGGCTTGAATCACATTGTGTTTACCAAATACGACTTCAAGCTTAGTCCAAGATTCATATAGGCCATCAATTCCTTGAAGGTGAAATTGTAAATCAAGAGAGATGGACATTCCGATGAGTCCACATGCTTCGTCATTTTTATTATCCCATTTGGATTTCTTTTCAGCATCAGTGGGGGCTTGTTCTTTTCCCAAGGTAATCTAGTACAATCCTTTACTTCTTAGTACATTCTCCAAATGATATTTCCATGAGAAGTAGTTGGTACCAGTAAGAAAAAATTAACTTGGAGAAACCATATTGAAATATACATATAATATGGATTCAAAAGATGAAACCGACTATCTAAATGGAAATGTCTTGAAAAATAGGATGTTTAGAAAAACGGCACTGAAAAAGAACTTTGGGTGTGGAAGTTGTGCCTTTTTTAAAAAAGGCATAAACAGTAACCAAAGCACCACATGGAAAGTAGAAGTTGGCCCAAGTGGTGATGGATGTGCAATGAAGTAGCTAAGTAAAAATAAATTATTTTTCTCTAACTTTGTCTACAAGCTCATTTTTGTAAATAAGTTACTTATGAAGTGATCCACTTTTATAAAATAAATGAGAATCACTTTTATAAATAAGTTACTTATGAAGTGACCCACTTTTATAAAATAAGTGAGAATCATTTTTACGATGAAGTTACTTTATAAATTAAAGTTGCATGCAAAAAGTAACCAAAAAGATAACATTAAAGTTACTTTATTTATAATTTAAGTGAAACCCACTTTACAATGAAGTTATGAGATAACTCAAGCTTGCATGAACTTTTCAAAACGTAACTTAAAAAGGAGAAGCTTGAACTCAAGACCTCTTATTAAATAAAGCAACTTTCAATCAAGTGAGCTAGTGCAAAATATACAACAATTTTAAAGGAGGGGGGTTCTTTCTTTTTTTTTTCTTTTTTTAACTATTTATCTCGAAGTGTGTGCTTACCCAAAAAAACCCTTGTTTTTGCCTCCAAATTTGACAAAAATGGTCGGTATCTTGGGAAAATGGAAACCTTTTCAAGTGAAATGAAAAACATTTCCAACTGAAAGCAGTGTTGCAGATGCAATGGAACAGTCTACTCATCCTAGAAATGCATAGAAATAGCAGAAACCAAAAATGCGATAACATGGGTTCAAATCTCGAGCAGGTCTTCAAACAGGCTTTAATACCATGTTCAATAAAACAGGGTATTCCCACATGGGACGAACACCTTCAGTAACCACTCACATGACCATATCAAATATCAATACACCGATATGTTTACGTGGATAAAACCCTCGAAGAGGGAAATAGTCCACGACCCTAGCCAATGTGGCCACTTGAGGCAATATATTAATGCAAAAGAAAAATATTTTACAAGAGAGTTTCTCACAATCGATCATCAGTGAATGACACTCCATGCTCTTTAAACAGATCATGGACCAATCGGGTGCTAAGCCACAGATCAATATAGTCACTAAGATCAAGGAGAATGTGAGTCGTTAGATAACTCTATGTCTAAAACATATCATGGTCGTTGGATTACATAACTACAAATGCATATTAAATAAACACACTTTTACCTAAATACATATTAGACCAAGTTGAACTTAACTAATTCCTAAGTGTATAAATTATATCCTAACATAAAAGGAAATACAACCTTTGAATCCATCATGACCATCCAGTCCTCCACCCTCCATCTATTTTTCAATTTAAGAGGTTGGTCAATGTAATTATATTTTTTGGTGAACCATGAAGACAAAAAAACCTAAGAATAATTCATGATTTCTATGCTAAAGTATGTTGCAGAGGTAAGTCACTAAATATTTTGTTACAAAACAAGCAATTAGTGCTAGGCAACTAGAAGCATCCAGATTTCATGATATGAGGGATGACCATGGGAAATCTAGGCAATCAAGGAGTGTTAGTAGACAACACTGTTCCCCATGACACTCGACTAAATGAGCATATGCACGTTGAAGGTCAGAGAGCAGCCCAAGTGTGTCCCCTATCATAAATCAAATAAGGAGGTCAGAGGTAGTTGATTTGCAAGAATATCTTAGAAATATTAAGCCTCCTACTTTTGATGGTAATCATAAGAAAGATGAAGATGCAAAAGCATGGTTGTTGGGAATGAGAAAATATTTCCAATTGCATAATTGTTCATCAAATGTAGAAGCCAAAATTGCAACCTACCATATTCAAGGAAAAGCATCAATGTGGTGGGACCATCCCAAACAGGTTAAAAACATTGATGAGAAGAGGATCTCACGAAGGAAGTTAAAAAAATATTTTTGGAACAAATACTTGTCAAAACATTATTATGACAAGAAGATGAAAGAATTATTTGAACTCAAGCTTGGAAGTATGACAACGGATGAGTATGAGAAGAGGTTCCTTGAATTTTTTAGGTATGTTGGCTTCATAAGGGATGAGAAGGTTAAAATCCAAATATTTATAAGTGGACTACCTTCTTTCCACAATGATAAAATTAAGTTTGATGAGCCCAAGACACTGGAAGAAGCCATAAGAAAAGCAACGTATATTTATGAGTAGAATAAGGGAAGAATGGATTTTCAAAAATCTTGGGATGAAAAAAAAAAATATGGATCAGAGGAAGAAAGGATTCAAGCCACCTTTCTTCGGGAACAATTCTCGGTCATATAGGCAAAGGGAAGCAAGCACAAAATGAGCCCAATATGACAGATTCCTTGAGGAAAAGACCAAGGCAGCAAACCATAAAGTGTTGGGGATGTGAGGGAGACCACATGTATAAGGATTTCCCTCGTAAAGGAGATAATATAAATATAGTACATAACCTTCATGAAGTTGATATAGTGGAATACATGGGTTGGAGCATGCCAAGGATTTATGTAGCCTTAGACAATAGACAAGTAGACTATCAATCCCACATGATTGAGATGGAAGGTAAGATTAATAATCAAACCATAGCTATTTTGATTGGTTCTGGAGCTAGTCATATCCATATAGATCATAATGTGGTTGACATATTTAAATTGAAGAGATGTAAGCATGAAAAATATTGGTTGGTTCAACTAGCCACTAGAACCAAGAGAAGAATAAATGAGCTTGCTAAAAATTGTGTTGTGAACATGAATGGAGTCCGCACTAAGACAAATTTGAACATCATACCACTTGGCTCATATGACTTCTTGATTGGTATGGATTGGATAGAAAAGCATCATGATGTCCTATATTGCTACAATGAGGCTTTCACGTGTCTTGATGACGAAGGAAATTCAAGGACAGTTCAAGGTATTCCAAGACCTATTTATGTCAACGAGATATATGCATTACAGTTGATAATAAGTTTTAGAAAAGGGTGTCAAACATATGCAGCACATATGGAAGATCCAACCAAGGATTAAGTGGAAAATATTGAAGACTATCCAGTCTTGAAAGAATATGAATATGTGTTTGGGGAATCACCAAGATTGCCACCAAAGATAGACATTGACTTGTATATTGATTTAATGTCGAGAGATGCCATAGTGTCCAAAACCCCCTACAGAATGAGCATACCAAAGTTGAAAGAGTTGCAAATGCAACTAGAAGAGTTTTTGAAGAAAGGGTACATACGCCAAAGTATTTCTCCTTGGGGTGCCCCAGTTATTTTTGTGAAGAAAAAGGATAAAACTCTGAGGTTAAGTATTGACTTCAAACAGCGGAATAAGGTTACAGTAAAGAACGAGTATCGTTTTCCAAGAATTGATAATCTTTTTGATCGATTGAAAGGAGCAAAGATATTTTCCAAGATTGACTTGATCTCAATTCATCATCAAGTAAGAATATAATAAGAAGATACTAGCAAAACAGCCTTTCAAACAAGGTATAGTCATTATGAGTTTGCGGTGGTGCCATTTGGGTTGACAAATGCGCCTGCTACTTTATGTGTTTCATGAATGGAGTTTTCACATATTACCTAGACAAATTTGTCATTGTCTTCTTGGATGATATTCTTGTCTACTCCAGGAAAGAGGAGGAGCATGAACAACATTTGAGGATGGTGCTATCAGTATTGAAAGAACACCAAGTGTATGTCAAGTTGAGAAAGTGCACTTTTTATCAAAATCAAATCCATTACTTATGCCACATTGTCTCAGAGGATGGCATAGAAGTAGATCCAAAAAATATTGAAGAGATCAAAAGTTGGATCATTTATGGGTCTACTTTTTTACTATAGGAGATTCATTACATCTTTCTTCAAGATTGCACACCCAATTACTACATTGCAAAAGAAATGAATAAAATTTGAATGGAATTCCAAGTGTGAAGAGAACTTTAAACACTTGAAAAATTTATTAACTAGTGCACCTATTTTAAAGGTGGAAGATCCAGATGAGGATTTTGTTGTGTGCACCAATGCATGTAAAGAAGGGATTGGTGGAGTCCTTTACCCAAAATGGGCATGTCATATGTTATGAGTCTAAGAAACTTAAAAAGCATGAAATAAATTATGCTACCCATTACTTAGAATTGACAGCAATAGTTCATGACTTAAAAATGTAGAGGCGTTAGATGAGGGTTTGAGGAGGGTCGTGACAGGTACAGAGATCGTGTTGCAGGTGTTGGGGGCCGAGTTTGGGGCCGATCATGGAGCCAAGAGGGAGAGGAAGCAAGGCTGCAACCTCCCCTGTACTTCCAGTTGTGGGGTCGTGATCTACAACAAGGGCCATGCGATCAGATCCGTGAGGAGGCCGAAACTCAGAGCCTTTGGCGCAGCTCTGCCAAGATCCAAGAAAAAACACTTTGTGGTTGAAATTGCCAGTGGTAATCGTAAGAAACACGTGAGGAGCGACCTAGCACGCAGGGGCGTGAGGACGCGATCCAACTTGGGCTCTCGGCAACGTTTAGGGCCTCCCCAGCCATGGACGCTGGTGGGGGCGCCATCCCTAACCCTCCCCCATTGCCAGAACTGGAAGCATTCAGGAAGTTGGTCATTGCAGCCTCCAAGAGACCGCCGTCAGCAGTGCAGCAGAAATTCGTGAAGAAACTGGACA
>ML778384.1:621133-636046 GCA_009831015.1 Picea engelmannii | reverse complement strand
GAGTTATGATTAAAGCATGCAAACATGTTACTATTTCGAGTCTCTCCTCTTCTCCTCCTCAACCTATATAAGCAGAGGTCAAACCCTCTCTTCAACACAGTTTTGATATGCAGGTTAAGGGTGAAAGAAATAGAGGCACATATCAGTGATAAAGAGGCAGCATACCAAAGAAGCATATCAGTGTTGTATATCAGCAATAGAGGCAGCATATCAGAGGTGTATTTCAACAAGGTCTTTTAGGTCTTTGTCAGGTCAGAGTCATCTTGGCAAGCTCTTTAAGAGCAAAACATTCATAGTGGATATTTGTAAGTGATCTTACATTATTAATGCAATAAAGGAATATCGTTTGCTGGGGTTTTTCTCCCTATACAAGGTTTACCCAGGGTAAATGTGTTGTTGATGTACATGCTTACTTATCTACATAGTTATTGTTATTCGATTATGATTTGGTATTGTTGAAGTGTATTAAATTGGAATCAAAGTATTGAAGAAAATAAAAGACTTAATCTGCATAAGAAATCAAGCTCAAAATTTAACAAGAGAGAGAGTATTTGCCCGTTGTAGGAGAAACATCACAACTCCCTCTCAACGAGGGTGGACATTCTGCATCATGCCAAGATTGTCTCTAAAGTACCTCATACTTCACTCTAGACAAAGGCTTGGTGAGAATGTCTGCTATTTGCTCATCTGTGGATATGCACTGGAGTTTTATTGCTCCTTTCTACACCATGTCTCGGATGAAATGGTATTTTATCTCTATATGCTTTGACTTGTCGTGAAAGACTAGATTCTCTGAAAGCTTCACACAAATTTGATTATCACAGTATATCAGAGTTGGCTCCAACTCTAGATCAAATAACCCTGCAAGCAACTTCTGAGGCCACACTGCTTCACGGCTTGCAACATTGGTTGTTATATATTCTACCTTTGTTGTATTGAGTGCCACTAACGACTGTTTTATGCTCAACCATGAGATCATGCCTAATCCCAAACTGAAGCAACAACATGATGTGTTCTTCCTGTCCACTACACTCCCCACCCAGTCAGAGTCCGTATAACCTTGCAACTTTACTTCACCATCTGAGACATATCCAACCGTACCATGCAGATACCTCAATACATGCTTTGTTGCTACCAAATGTACATGTCTAGGCTCAACCATGTACTGACTCAATGTGTTCACTGCAAACCATATATCTGGCCTGGTGTTACCCAGGTACATCAAGGATTTGATCAACTGTCTGTACATCATGGGATCTACCAAATCTGAAGAAAAATCACTCAAGAGCTTCAGATTCGTAACCATAGGTATGGTCATGGACTTGTACTGCATCATCCTGAATCTCTGCAAAATCTCAACTATATACTTTCCTTAGCTAAGGAATATCTCATCTGGTCTCTGCCACACCTGTAATCCCAAGAAATAGTGCATCAAACAAAGATCTTCATTTCGAACTTTGAAGTGAGCTCCCTCTTGCACCCATCTATGGGCTTTTCATCCCATGTAAGAAACAGGTCATCCACATATAGTACCAATATCAAGGGGCAACCATCTTCAACCTTGTAGTAGAGGTTGAGATCTACATCGCTCTTGGTAAACCCCAAGCTCATCAAATAATTGTTTATTCTAGCATACCATGCCCTGGGTGCATGCTTAAGCCTGTACAAGGATTTCTTCAATTTACAAACATGGAACTCCTTCCCATAGATTACAAAACCTTGTGGTTGGTCTATGTACACTTCTTCTTCAATTACACCATTCAAGAAAGCAGTATTTACATCCATGTGGAGTAATTTCCAACCCATAATAGAAGCAATAGAAATAATAGATCTAATAGAAGTGTACTTGGCTAATGGAGCAAATGTCTCGTCATAATCTTATCCCTCTTTCTGGGAGAATCCTCTAGCCACAAATCTAGCTTTGTACTTCTTTATGTTGTCATATGTAGCATGCTTGATCTTGTAGATCCACTTGGAAGTCGTCACTGACTTATCTTCTGGTCTCAGAACCACTTCCCACACATCATTTTTCATGATGGATTAGTACTCTTCCATCATAGCATCCTTCCACACTTGTTGCTTTGCAGCTTCCTCATAAGTGGAAGTTTTTGAATCAATGATCTTACTCATCAGCGCTACATAGCTGGAAAACTTGTGTGGTCTATTGTTCTCTCTAATAGAAATGGAATAGCATATGCTAAAAATAAAGCAGAATTTAAAGATTGCACATGATAGACAAAAAAGCTATGCAGACAAAGGAAGAGCACACAGGGAATTTAAAGTGGGCGAGCAAGTGTTTCTAAAAGTGAAGGCAAAAAGGAGTTCATTGAAATTGGGAAGTTGCCCAAAGTTAATAGTGAGATATTGTGGACCATTTGAAATTCTAAAGAGGATAAGTCGAGTTGCATGCATACTTGCATTGCCTACATCCATGAGAGTTCGTAATGTGTTTCATGTGTCTTTATTAAAGAAGTGTGTATGATCTTAGTCATATGATTAATTGACCTATGATCCAAGTGGAGCACAAAGGGGACTTTTAGGTGGAGTTGGTGCGCATACTAGACCAAAAAGTCAAAGTGCTCAGGAATCAAGCCATTGGCCTGGTAAAGGTTCAATAGACCTGCTACAATTCTAAAGACACCACATGGGAGCATGAAGGGGCCATGCATGAAGAGTACTTGCAACTTTTTGTATATTTTTTAGGAAACTTGAACATACGTGTACATATGTGCACAAAGACTTCATGTCCAACCTATGCTAGAGCCCTAGAAAGAAAGTGGAAGAGATCGAGAGATTGTGATGCAGAGAAGGGGGTACACTTCCTTGGATTGTGTAGGTTGAAGGTAACGAGAGATTGTTGGTTGAAATTGCTATGGGAGTCATTAAAATATGGAATCATCAGTTATTGTGATTTAATAATTTATGTATGTATACATGTACACCTGTATAGTGATGTGCATTGAGAACAGTGCAAAGTGTAGGGGGGGAGATTGTAACACGCTAGTTCTGATCCCTAATGTAGCATTGTATAATTGTAAATATTATGAATGGTTGTGGGCCAAGAGATGCAATATGTAAACATTGTACATGCAAAATAATAAAAGGAAATACATTGTCGATTGTAGACGGATAAAGGCCAAAGTAATGGGGGGCTATGATTCCACAAGAGAGGAAGTTTAGTGGGGGTTTTGAGGGATTTGCATATGCCTCGAGTCTAAAACCATCTTCGTTAATCAGTTTGACATTTATTCATTTATCCCTTTGACTTATTAAGCACTTAAATCATTGAATTCATGTAAGAGGTTGAGTGAGGTAGTCAACCCACTCAATTATGACAGCAGGGGAGGAATATAAACGTCATGGGGAGAAAAATAAAAGTCTAGTAAGCATGGGAAAAGATAAAAATTCGAGTAGGAAACAAGGGAGTTTCACAATTAACAAGAAGTGATCAAAACCAAAGCCGAGTGTGGGGAAAGAGCATTCAACCATAGTGGATATTGAAGACAGCTTGTTGAAGCTGAAAATTATGTTGAAAATGAATTTGTTATGCATGTGATTCTTTGTTGAAAAAATTACCCAAGAGAAAGTGAGCTCGTTGTGTGAGCACTCCTGTTATAGCTGTATTTCATGGAGCCCCCAACAAAGAGATTCCTAATCGATCTATGCATCAAAATAAGTAGAATCACAGCTCTGAATCTTCTGAATCGGACAAGAAGCAAGCATTGTTCCATAATGTTGATGTATAATTAGCCCTCTAGGATCCATCTAAAGATGGTTTGGACAAAAAATTAAAAAAGAAAAGAGAAAAGCCAAACAAAATAAAAATGCTTTTCGCAAGTTCTTTTTCAAGTCAATGTCAGTCATATGAGAAAAAAATTTATTTGCAATTAATTAAAAGTTACAAAAAAGATCAGAGAAAAAAGTTACAAGTTAGTGAGATGGAAAATTGTTTCAAATAATGCCCTCTTTGTATGAAGTGGTGGGGAGACTCCAAACATTTGATTAGGAGAATCAACTTGAAACCAATATAAGGAGAGTTGAAGAGGGCAAGAGGTTAATAGATTCAAAATTCTACAAAATTTGTGGGCCCTAAAAAGAATGACCAACCGGTTTGTCATGCTCAAAAGCCAGAATGCCAAGAATTTGGCCTTGGCAACAAACCATTTTAGGAGCTTCAGCTCAAGATGTCTTTGACCACTTACAAATTAGACGATGAAGTCTCATTGTTATTGCCATCAACTCTTGCACAGTTTACTATTTGTGACTTTGGTCCTAGTATATCAAGAACCACTAGCAAAGGGACATGTTCTCTCTGTATTTAAATCTTAAAGTTATAGGTTTTCTGGCCACCCTGGGACATGTTCTAGCACTAGGCTATATTCACTTGGTTAATGAGCATGTCAATACATGTGTACTTTTAGAATTCCTACGACTTAGCATTTCATTGAAGGACAAATCAATATTGCAAATAGATTCAAATACTAGACAGACGAGGCAATAAGCAGACCAATGAGCTCCATTAAAGGTTCTGACCAAGAGTCTTTAATCTTCAAGGATAGATAGTTAACCCTTTGAGGTGGAGTAAATGAGAATTAGACCAATTTGATGCTAAATTATTATATAAGATAATGCAATTAGCAGCCAAACATTTGATATATAGACATTTTACAATGATACTTATTGCATGTAATAAAATGATTTGTTGATGGATGTTGTGTGATGAAATACTTTCACTGTAATGCTAATGCTTTGAAGTAATTTGAAATATCATTGTGAATGGGTGACAGTTCCAACCAGCCCGTGCATGGGTCCACCTATTTCCCAGAAGCAATCATTAAGAGTCTGCATGGTGCTTAAAGACTGCCCCGATGGACTGGGGTTATAAAACTAACCCCTCTATTACTTCAGCTACTTCATGGATGAACGCATGAAATTACACTTTCCCTTATCTGAGATTTGCTGCAAAATAACATATTCATTGGTTTTGAATTTAAATTTACAATTCTAGAAAATTCATGGCTCTATTAGAGTCCGGCATTTCAAGTATTAGTCTTCTTTGTAAACCATTTCAAGTAAACCCAACGGATGAACGCATGATATTACATTTTCCCGTATCTGAGATTTGATGCCAAATAACATGTTCATTAGTTTTAAATTTAATGTTATAATTCTAGAAAATTAATGGCCCTATTAGAGTCAGTCATTTCAAGTATTATAGTCTTCTTTTTAAACCATTTCAAGTACTAGTCTTCTTTGTAAACCAGTAAGATCTGCCTGTACTGAACAAAGTTACCTGTTGGTGGAAGATGTTGTGATTGTTATGGGATATGCTTACGATTTATGCATTTCAACAACAGTGAAACACAACATATAAAAGGCCGGCTTTAGGCAGAAATCTGAAATTGCATGATCGGTTATAATGGACTTTACCTTTGGGACTTGAGCTTTCATAGTTATATTAAAGATGTCCTTGTCCTGTACTGTCATTTCCCCTCGTTTTTGCATTCTATTACGTATCCTACATACACTGAAAGCTTAAGCTGCCCTGGAATTGAATCACCTTAAGTCCCAATTGGTTATTAATAAAAGAATCAATAATTGCTTACAGTACATAAAGACGGCAAGGCTCATCCCAAGGTCCTTTGGGACTTGAGCTTCATCATTATATTAAAAGTGTCCTTATCTTGACCTGTACTCTCATTTACCCCCGTTCTTCCATTCTATTACTTATACTGCATACGCTGAAAGCTTAAGATGCCCTGGAATTGAATCACATGAAGTCCCAAATGGTTATTAATCAAAGAATCAATAATTGTTTGCAGTACATTAAGACGGTGAGGCTCATCCCAGCTCCTGATGAACAGAGAGAAATTAACAACCTTCGTTTTGTTCAGATGAAAGCAGCAAGGGGATTGATTGTAATGGGTTTAATCAATGGTCCAATTAACTTCGCTTTTGCATCAACCTGTAGCGTTGAGGCATCTTATTGCTTAATGGGCTATGCGAAACCGATAACCGAGGTGCCCTTTTTGTCATAACCAGATAGACCATGATGATCGAAAATTCATATGCAGCAGCAATGCAGAGCTCTCAAACCACAGTGAGAACGTGGGTGCCTAATAAGTACGGACTTAGATTTGAGCCGCAAGCTTTGTAAGCTCAGACTCAAAAACATAAGCTGCCACCAAATTCCTTACAACCGCAGCAATGGACTTGATGCCACAGGCAGATTACCTTTTATCACCTTTGAACCCAGACTCATTGCAATTTCTCTGTATGATCAACGTGCAATAAAGCTTCTACAGAGAGATCATGTCAATGAAGCAATCCACATATGCATCAGTATTGCATGGAGCAGAAATGCCTGCAAGAAAGTGATAATTTGCTAAGCAAGTCCTTGTAAAAAAGTGAAGTCCAGCATTTGCTATTTTGCTATTATATTTACAGGTGAGAAAAACTCCAATAGGACAGTATGGAATATGTCAGGTTACATTTTAAATATGTATTCAACTAAAATTATGTAGGAAACCATAGCTTATCTTGACAAGTTTCAGTTAACGTATATGTTGCAGGTATATTTTCCAGTTCCTTGTTTTCTAAGATTCAATACAAGCAAATCTAAAATTAAAATAATAATTATCCATGGAGATGAATCAATGGAAAAAAGAAAGTTTTCAATCAGATACCTTGCATCTTGACATCTTTAGCTGATGACTGAAGATATCTGAAGATGAATGAAAATGAATAAATCTCTGCAAACTCTACCTTCCAAATGCTGCATTATTGAAGACAGTTTCTGAAGAACCGTATTCCCTGCAATTTGAATTTCAAAAGCCTGTCATCCACAATTATCCAATATGAAGAGCAAGCTAAAGTAATCTAGAGCACAAATGAAGGATGCATAGAAAAAGATTGATGATCTTGTGAGAAACGTTGCAGAGCTATACCTGTAAGGCAAAACTTACATCTCCTTCATCTACTTTTAAGGTCACCCTCCTTAGCCTATCTTCTCGGGATTGACCAAGGTTAAGAAGTGCCTAGTTTGCAACCCACATACAAGTTAGCACCCTGCATTCATATTAAAAGCTTGCAGCCCTTCTGACTCGTATCATGGTTGAAAGATTCAAATGCATACCTGATCACTAAGTACCCTGCACATGCTTGAAAACTCAGGACCAGTGAGAGGGTACATTGAAGTTGTTTTACAAAAGTCCAAGTAGGCTGCATTCAGCTGCATCGGAAGCAATAGAAGATGAAGAAATGAAACTTGTCATAAAAATACAAACACATAGGAGCCGTAAGAGAACCAAGAGAATCCTGTCCCAACATTTCAAATGTCATAGCTCATTATGCATAGGGAAAATTATGGTATAAACTATAAATAAAGCATTAAACATGTCATCATATGCGATGCACAGTCCAATAAAAAAGCTACAACATTCCATCCTATGCAATGTACAGTCCAACAATGGAAGACTACAACATGTTGTCTTATGCCACACACAGTCCAACAATAAAAGAGCTACAACATGCCATCTTATGCAATGCACAGTCCAACAATAAAAGAGCTACAAAGCCAAGCCCCAGGGAAGAAGCAAAATAGATCCAACGATAGAAAAATCAAATTTAACTTACCTCTCCTAGTGTGGCATCTTTCTTCCGACGCCGGAAAAATTTAACTGCTGAACATAAAACTATCTGCAGAATAATTAATTTAATATTACATTCCTTCGAGCTTTAATAATACTAGCCTAATATTCCTCGCTAAGGAAAATTTAAAAGAATACCTGTTGATGTCGTGGTAAAGATTGTATTGTGTCAACAACAGCTGACCGGAATGTCTTTGCCAAGGCCCTGGCCATGTGATCAATTCTTACCTACAAAACAGTTTCAAGCATTTGATCTAATGTTAGAAGCAGTTTTGGCCATTAATACTAGAAACCTCAGAAGAACCCATTCCACAGTAATCTAGATGAAGCAACAAGAGCATATCATTGATAAGTCACAACTTTATTATGTTGTACAAGTGCAGAAATACAAGTATGCCAAGGGCTACTTGCAAACAGCATTTTCAGGTAGGGACTGAGTTAGGCCCTCTATAACTGCAGACCAGCTGAGGGGACTGCTAAGGGCTGACAAAAGGAAAGTATTCCAGTCAAAGTACCCTGCAGATTGACTTTATAAACAGTTTGCCTTGTGCAGTGTAGGTAACAGTTTCAACTGACTGGCATGCTACAAAATATATAGGGCTCATACAACAATGTGATCTTATAGTAGCTTCCAAAAGCACAAGTTGCACATGGATTGCCATTATATTCATATCATGCATAGCTTCCATTTAACCAATTTCAATTTCTTGGACACCAACCTAGATTCATCTTAACGCCAAATCTATCAAGCACCAAGAGACATCAAATCCCTTGAGGTGCAAAAACTTGTGGAAAGGTTTGCACCTCAAGAAATTTGATCCCTCTCGACGCCTGATAGAACTAAGGTTAAGATGGAACTAGGCTGATTACTATTTAGGTATATTGTTTTTTAATGTGAAAAGTCAATGTGACATCAACATTGCACACACTCATGATATATCTTTCCCATACCAATCTGTAGAATTCGCCTCTCGACACAATAAAACTCTTGACAATGGAACCCTATAACTAAAACAATGCTCATTGGGGATGGCAAGTGCAAGGGGGTCATTTATGACCCTAATTTACAAAAAGAAACAAAGTATGCATGGGGTCTAGGGATTGCATCCAAGAACAAGGCAAAGGCATCAGCAATTTTCCAAGGCCTAGTCATGCTAAGGGAGAAAGATGTTGGTCAAGTGATAGTAAACAAGGATTCTTCAATTGTCATACAATTGTTGTTTCATCAAACACCTCTCTAGAACTTCAAAGTATCTCGTCTAACACAGAGAACTATTGCATTAGTACAATACTTCGTGTTACCCCTCATACTATATGAGAGGTAACCATGTGATTTTCAGCACATTGACAAAGACTTTCAGCACGAGCACCACACTTGCAGTGGCATGATGTCCAAGTTCACTCTTGATGTGAGCACCTCAAATTTCTCATTCAAAGCACATATGTTAGAGATCTTGTTGCATGATGATCTTGTTGCATGATGGTCTTGCTTGCGCAATGGATATGCCCAACCTTGATGATTTCATGATGATATTAGCATGGCATATTTGGTTTTGGTTACATGGATGATTTTTGCACACAGGATGATAGCACTCCATTATTTCATTGCTAGCCATGGTTTCATTATGATACTTGATGTATTGGTTCTTGCTCAGATGTGGTGATATTGTTTCCTATATTAGTCATGACCATGGTGAACATAGGTGTAATCTTATAATGGATCACAACACTCTAAACTCTTGTTGTTTTCTTAGTTGTACCATGGTGGGCCATAATTTCCCTTTAGATAAGTGATGTCATCTTTTGAGTCAAGTTGTACTACTAAAGACCTAGATAGGTGTAGTGTGCCCATTCTCCCCAACCATCATTCACTCCTTGTCACTCCATGCACATTCATCATATTCTCACTCATGGTTGACTTATCATATGTCATACATCAAGGTCCAAAGCAAAATAATCTCGTGTATGAAAACCTATCTAAAATCAAAAAAGCTAAAGGCTCAAGGTTGATGCAACTAAAAGTAAAAAACCAAATAAAAAACTTGAGCCATGCCACCTTGTAATAAAGCCCAATATCGCAAGTCCCATGCTTAACAATGCATATCGAAAAAAAGGGAACAATCAAATCAAGAAAAAAGGTAAGAAAGTGGGATAGTAAAAAAAAGAGGCTTAAGGATTGGTAACTCAATGCTAAGTGCTCCCTCCCTAAAGGCACTCATGTAGATGAATATCTTAAACCCTAGCTCTTGAAAGCTAGAGAGAGACCTATACATCTTATGTGGCTATGAGGGTCAACTCATGAAGTTTTCCTTTCCCCTAACATCACATCCATCATATCACATACTACTAACTTAGTGTCCTAGGAAATGCTTCTTGTTCTTAGGAGTTGTCACATGTAATAGAAGTTAAGCTTGTCCCGACTCCCCACCATGGTTAAACTTTGAAAATGATGAAGGTTAAATGAATTATTGAGAAGTTAAAGAATGTCACTTAATTTTTCACCATCTAACAACACATATATCAAAGCATGACTCATCACTAGGGGTAGGCAGCCTTGCATCGAGATCAATGTACCTGCATTGGGAGTTGCATCTCTACCTCGAGAGTTGTGTACCTACATTGGGACCTATGTCTACCTTGGGCATTGTGAGACTTGCTTAAAGCATTGTCACTGCCTTGGGCATTGTGAGCCTTGCCTAGAGCATTGTGACTACCTTGGGCATTGTGATATCAACATCAAGTGTTGTGACAAGCCTTCTACACCATCTTGGAACCACTCGTGCCACATCATTCACTCATTTGAAGGGTCGACATGCTCCTATTGGACCTTTGACCAAGCTTGTTGCATTTGGAGCCACACATGCCTTCTTCCACTCACTTAGCATCATTTATGGAGGTTGTTTGAGCATTTTGAGGGAGTGACTCACCTTTGGGACATCTAGCTCACACAAGTGGGGTTTTTTAGCACTTGATGGAGTATTTTGAGTCGAAAACCCTCTTATTTTCCTTGGATCCACACATATGGAAGTTGTTGGAGCATCTTCAGTCCATATTGTTGTATTTTGATGAGATCAACACCGTAGAGGAGGGAGTTTGTTGTAGTTTGACCATGTCTATCTCACCATTTAAGGAGGGCATCCACCTATTTTGCCCATCTATTGGATGGATGTTGCAAATGTGGCATTAGTCCACCATTTCATATTGTTGTTGACATGATCCTCTCTAGTTTGTTGACTTGATGGATATTAGTATTTTGAGCATAGATCTAGGATTTGTTATAGATCTAATGCTATCTTATTATGGAGGTTGTTGAGCTCTTCATCTATAAATAAGAGACTCCTCATTGTAAACTTATTGGAAGCTATTGAAATAAAATCTTTTGTTCTTGTCTCGTATCTAAGGCTTTGTGGAATGGATGATCAACCTTCTTGAAATGTTGCAAATATTCTTGGTCCATACTAGCTAGTCTTTATTGCAGGTTCGGATTGTCAAAGTCGACTTGGGCACCATAGAGGAGTGGTATCGCTATGTTGGAAAAGCAATGTCTAAAACCCTTTTTGTTACATTGTCTTGAAGTGAAAGAATCCTTGCTTTATTATTCCTTATGAACAAAAACAACATTCAATCCCTTTGGGCAAAGAACACTCCCTAGTTGACTTGGAGGTGGTACGATTCTTAAGACCCCTCTCTTCCAATTTTTTGTGATAATTGGTTTGCTAGATCTAGGGCATCTTGGATCTTGTTTCGACATCCCTTTTTGTCCTTTAAATTTCTTGAAGAATCACCCCATTAAAGTTGCATTTGACCCCATAGCCCAACCAAAGCAAGGCACTGGTTTTTTCCCTTCTCAACCAACCAAAAAACTCCAAAATTCATCTTTTTCGTTTTCTGTTTAGCAACCTGTAATTTACAGCAGTAAAATACCATGAATCAGATTGCATCTAGTAGCCATATGCACCTTAAAAATCATATCTTAAGTTTGCCTCTTTATCTCAAGCAAAATCACTGAACTTTTCATTGAAACCCTAAGTCAATTTGCTTGTTTTGGCCCTAGTTTGTGTGCTGATTTATAAAATCTGAAAAGGGCATTTAAAGTGGATTTAGATCTGTATATTTCATCAAGTTATTAAAATCAGCTTGGAAAGCATCTTGTTGATTTGAAGGCAAATTGTTGACTTTTTCTGGGTTAAATACATAGTTAATTTGATCTTCTTGTGTCTCTTTCTTTGCTGGTTTGTATATCTTAAATAGAGGCATTTAATTTCTGTTCTAGATCTGGAATTTACATCAAGAGACATCACATAGACAGATTTAGACTTTGGCTTGTGGATTCTAGTGTCAAAACCCGAGTTATTTTGCACTTTTTGCCTTAGTTTCTTGTTTCATTTATTGAAAAATGACATTTGATAAAGTTGATCTAAATCTGGAAATCGACTTAAAGAAATACATTAAATAAAATTTATAGATCAGCTTGCATACTTCATAAGCAAATCTACTCTTTCATGGTTGACATCTAGATTGATTTGCTAGTTTAAGGCCTAATTCATCATTGTTTACATCTTGGAAAGAAGGCTGTTGATAGATCTATTTCTAATCTGAAATTTCTGGAATTAATCTCTTAAACAGATTTGAAATTGATCATTTGTCTCTTAAGTGCAAGCTTGTTGAATTTCATTGCGTAACTATAAATCACTTGTATCATCCTAGCCTTGTGTTGTGTTGATCAATAAAACTTAAAGGCTAATTTGAACCTGATTTAAGTTGTGACTCTAAAAGCATTAATCATAAATATTAAATCAAATAATAAAACTAAGCTCTCTCTTGCTCCCACTTCATACTATAACACATTGAGCTTAGTTGACCATAGGAAAGCCCCCCCTTGACTAGATCCGTTCTTAGTCTAAAGTGAGAAAAAAAAGCCACTGAGGTGACAGTGGTGGCTTGCCTAAGTTGCCCTTGGAGTTTCATTCGTGTGCTTAGGGGACTTTTGCACCTAGTGAGAAGTTGAACCAGAGGTAACATTTCGCAAAAATTATTTTTTTTCAGGTTCTGCAATTGCAAAATAAGGAGGTCAATGCTCAAGCCAACCTTTGATCCAGGTGGATATTGGTGGCCAGCCACCTATTCCACTTGGACCCCCACCATTGCTTCTTTCAGTTTTTCAGTTTCCGCATAGTTTACTAATTTTAGCAGTTTTCCGGGTCCTGAACTTCCAGAGCCGTTTTGAGGCCTTAAACAACGTCTTTTGGGAAAACGGGGAGCAACATGGATCGTAGATCATGTTGCTCACCCAAAAGTTGTAGTCCTCAGATAGATATTTCTAACGARGTATGGAACACGTCAAACGAAGATCGTATGCCAAAGTTACGTCCTCGGGAAGTTGATGTACCAACTTACCCAAACGGGGCCCATAGTCTTGGCGTTTCATCTCCTAGGGTTAGGTCTTTGGATGTTTAGGGTTTTCCATTGTTTCTCAATAATAATAGGCCTTCGAGCCTCACTGTAACACAGTTCAGAGGCCAGTAGCCGCCACATCTCTTCTCAGAGATAAGCTACCAACACCCTAGCTAGTTTATTTCCATTCTGTCTGTAAGCATATTTCAGTGATTTGTTATTAATGAAATGAAGTCTTATTTCCACTGCATCTCTGTGTTTATGTGTATTTTTGTATTTCATTGTGTTCCTACATAAATCCAGATCAGTGGTATCAGAGCAGTCTGTTCATTCTCGATCCTTCTTTGCATGTCCCCAACAAGATTGGGGTATAAGGAGTTGGGGCTCGATCTAGTTGAACCTTTGCAAGATCAGCCTCACAAACCCCAACGACCGCCCATGGGGGAAGAAAAGAAAGATGAGGGAGCAAGAGATCCTATCAAAATGTTGCTCGAGGAGGCCCTCGAGAAACAAAGGAACGCATTGATGGACAACTTTGCCCAGATTCTTCATCGGATTCCCACTGGCGGCGCATCAACATCCAACAGCCACTCTGGAGGCGCCACTCCTTTTAAGATACAAGTAAACTTTGACATTCCCATATTTGAGGGCCAAATAAATGCAAATGTCGTAGATAGATGATTGAATCTGTTAGAAAGATATTTCTCGGTTCATGACTTTTCCGACCGAGAAAAGATTATTTTCGCACTCCTCAAAGCTGCCCCTCATGTCAAGGACTGGTGGGAAACCTACTCGGAGCAAGAGGGCGAGGGAGAACCCTCTCTGTTCGCAGCCGCACCCACTTGGAATTCTTTCCGAGACACCATCAAGGAACAATATTATCCCGTGGGGAGCTATGAGGACAAATACATACAATGGACTACGCTGCGACAGCAAAGGGACCAAGATGTGCATGAGATGACGAATCTGTTTCATACCCTACGCACAAAGTTGGGTATCAAAGATTCAGAGAAACATTTGGTGTAAAGTACCGCAGTTGTCTGCACAAATACATTCAAGAGGAAATGGAGTTCCTCAACATCTCCTCGCTTGGTGTGGCATACCGATATGCTGTCAAGATTGAACAGAAGTTCAAACAAAAGAAGCAAGACTTTGGGTCTGCAAATCAGAAGCAAGGGAAAGGTACCCCCAAACCGCAGAACAAAGGACCAAGCCAAGGCAAGGCACCCAGGACAACTCGCCAAAGCCACAAGCAAAGAACAACACCACGAAGCCAAAAAAGGACACGGGGAAGTGGTGTGAGTTCCATAAGAGCTCCACTCACAACACAAGTGAGTGTCAAGCCAAGCAGTCACTGGTAGCCGAGTTGAAGGCTTCTGAATCAGATGCATGCTCTGAATCTAAATCAGAACCTGACAAGGGGAATGACAGGGGGAAGCAGATTATCGATGCGGAGCCCAACGCCACCGTTGCCACCACGAAGATCCAGAAGGAGGAACCAAAAGATCCAAAGGAGGCAGAGCATCTCTTCCATTCCAAGATGTGGGTAAAGGGTTGCCCGTTGCAATTCATTATCGACAGCGAGAGCCAGAAGAACCTCATCTCGATAGAGGTCGTGAAGCGGTTGGGCTTGCTGACCACAACACACCCACAACCATACACCATCGAGTGGTTGCACCAAGGACGAGACCTCTGCATCAGTCAACAATGTCGCCTTCCCTACAGCATCAAGCCCTTCACGGATGAGGTATTATGTGACATTGCTCCTCTTGATGTTTCTGATGTATTATTAGGCCAACCGTACTTATGGAAGCGACATGTTGTGTATGAGTCCAAGCCTCGTGCTGTTATTAACACTTTGGGCAATAAG
>ML778384.1:592614-618731 GCA_009831015.1 Picea engelmannii | reverse complement strand
GCCACTGCTAAACTCTTCTTTGAACGAGTGTGGGTACACTTTGGGATCCCACAGTCTATCATCTCAGATCGGGATAGTAGGTTCCTCAGTACATTTTGGTCCAGCCTCTGGTCGATGCTGGACACCAAGCTCACCAAGTCCACCGCTTTCCATCCGCAAACTGATGGCCAGACAGAGGTTGTCAACCGGATGATCGTACACATTCTGCGCATGTACAATTCAAAGCATCTACGCACATGGGATGAGAGACTCCCCTATGTACAACACAACTACAAACCGGGCTCTCCATAGCTCAACCAGCCACAGCCCCTTTCAAGTGGGCTTGGGATTCCAACCACTATGTCCCATTGACATAGCCATGCCATTTGTGGTACTCAGAAAGATTTAGCTCATGTCCAGTCTGAGGCTGATAAGGCAAACAGCTTCATTGAGCACATTCAACACATCCGCCAACAGGTTCATGACATCTTGGACAGAGCCAATGCTAAGTACAAGCAGCGACATGATCAACATCGGATGCCACACAACTTCCAGGTGGGCGACAAAGTATGGTTGCATTTGCAAAAGGAGCGCCTTGCTGGACCCCACCGCAAGCTTCGTCTACTCCAATATGGGTCGTACACCCTCACCAAGGCTGTAGGGGAAAATGCCTTTGAGCTCAGCATTCCACCATTCCTTGGTCTACACCCAGTGTTCAATGTGGACCGCCTTCAGCCCTACTTTCCACCTCTACTAGACACATCCAACATGGCAGAACAACTCACACCAACAAAGTTAAATCCAGACTACATGGAACAAGCCAGAACTGATCAGATCATGGATACACAGATCAAGCACACCCGAAAACAAAGGATACCACTATATCGAGTTGTCAAAGCAGGCCAACTCCTTCACCAAGGCAAATGGCTCACCAGGGACCAAGTTCAGCAAAAGTTTCCTTATCTCATGGAGGAACTCAACGCAATGGGGACCATTGCTTCCTAAGAGGAGGAATGATCCAGGTGGATATTGGTGGCCACCCACCTATTCCACTTGGACCCCCACCATTGCTTCTTTCAGTTTTTCAGTTTCCGCATAGTTTACTAATTTTAGCAGTTTTTCGAGTCCTGAACTTCCGGAGCCGTTTTGAGGCCTTAAACAACATCTTTTGGGAAAACGGGGAGCAACATGGATCATAGATCATGTTGCTCACCCAAAAGTTGTAGTCCTCAGATAGATCTTTCTAACGAGGTATGGAACGCGTCAAACGAAGATCGTATGCCAAAGTTACGTCCCCGGGAAGTTGATGTACCAACTTACCCAAACAAGGCCCATAGTCTAGGCGTTTCATCTCCTAGGGTTAGGTCTTTGGATGTTTAGGGTTTTCCATTGTTTCTCAATAATAATAGGCCTTCGAGCCTCATTGTAACACAGTTCAGAGGCCAGTAGCCGCCACAACTCTTCTCAGAGATAAACTACCAACGCCCTAACTAGTTTATTTCCATTCTGTCTGCAAGCATATTTCAGTCATTTGTTATTAATGAAATGAAGTCTTATTTCCGCTACATCTTTGTGTTTATGTGTATTTCTGTATTTCATTGTGTTCCTACATAAATCTGGATCAACCTTGGAGCGAGTTTGAACCAAGGTTTCCATAAGGTAAATGGGGGACTTCATATTTCATGCCCCTCCCTTGAAATAGCTACTCATTATGAAGGTTAAGTCACAGTGCACGCAACAACAAGTGCCCCCTCATGCAAGCTTGAAGAGATGGGGAGTTAAGTCCCCACCAACACCCATTACTCTATACTACTCTCCCACCGACATGTGAGCTTATGTGCAATAAAATGGGTGAATTGGAAAATGCATGCGGGTTTATTATTATGTCAATTCTGAAAGGGCTAAATGCCTTCTCGATTTTCACAACACCCAACACTAGTAGCGAGCAAGGGTGCTCTGGTCTAGGAAGAATGAGGTGGTATTCTGTTAAATCCCAAGGCAACTCTTTGCAATGCTATGGTTAGGGGCAACCCAATTTGGAACTAGTTTTTCTCTTTAGCTAAAATGGGCCACTATCATTGTAGGCATAAATGATGCATCTTGTGAGTTTTGAGAGGTTCAACAAGGGGTTAAGTGTTGTGAGCATGAGGTTGTTGAAGCCCAATGATGTGTAATGAGTTCCACCATTCAATGCAATCGTTGGCAAGAGGATTGTGACAATACACTAGAAGCAAAAAATAGGGTAAGGGACCAATGTGCAATGGAAACTGCAACCTAACTACTGGAGCTTAAGGAAATGGAAAAAGAGGTCATCACCTTCATGTGGATTTCATAACAGAATTACCTGGAGCTAGAGTCTTGGCTTGGTTCTCTGAAATCCCTAGATAGTAAAATCTCAAGTCACCTCCCCCTTCCATAGGAGGTGGTTTCGTCTCCTCCCTCTTCGACTTCCGCACTGTTGGGGACTCCTCACTTTGCAGCTTTTCCATGGCCAATGATAAGAATTTGGGCTCCAACACTCTCCTAAACCAAAACTGTAGGATCCTACCAGTGAAGTCAACCCTGTGGAACAATTTGACATGTAAATACACTCAACAGAAGCAACTATGGGCCTCAAGTGGGCCTAAAAGTTGATAGCCTTTCTAATTTACTTTCTATATCTATTATGTTTTAACTTTTATCACATAATTTTGTTGTTGTTCCAGTTTGTAAGACAATATACCTACAAAGCCTACAGAGAATAGATAGGGTAGGCAAGAATAGGGAATTTTGGATGAAAGACTATCTTTTTGTTAGCAGGCTGCAGCCAAACTCGAAAAAAATTGTATTACACTATTTTCCAGTTCCAGTTGCAGTTTTTTCTAATACAAAATATATCAGTTATTGTGAAAGAAAAAAACAGCAAGAATGCTCACCATATTTATTTCTTGCTTTGTTAATCGTTCTTCAGGTGGTAGATTCAATCCATTGGTCATTGACTTCTCATGAGAAATGTTATCTAACTCGTGTATCCCATTGGTTAATTCTGCTTCAAGCATCTCAACAGCACCTCTGCAATGAACCAAAATGACTAGACAATAATGAGTTGAAGCTTTCAGTACTGGTAAACTACAAACAGAACCAGTTTTTCTGAAAACAACAACGAATAATTATTTGTACAATCAAAGAGGTTCATAATTTCCTAGCCTTGTCAAAATAATTTTCTTCAAATTATTCAAAGAGTAGAATGAATTTGCTACAAAAAATTGTGATTATCATGATGTTGACTATAAGCTCCTCTAAGAAAGTTACAAAAGCATTCCAAGCATATGTCAAGTCAAAATCCAGACATAGAATTACATGTTAAGACAGTTCATTGTATTTGGAGTAGACATAGTAATCGACTTTAGATTTTAATTTAACTAACAAGAACAGTTATGGATTGCATTTATCAGACTAGGGAAAATAGTAGACCTGCAAACATGAAGAGCTTTGCGCATATCCCCTGATGCAGCAGCAACTTTCTACAGTATCCAAAGAAAATAAGTATTAGAGTATTCACGACTGTTTAAAACTAAAATTAAAATTTGTGAAGAGAATTTCAGTTATCAATGCTTGCTATTCTTTATAAAAGCCTGAGGAAGTTCCTCTTTTGTTGTTCTATCATTGTGCCTCTATGCTTAGAAAATCAGAAAGCCAGTTCTCAGCATGCAATCCATTTTAGATAACTGAGGATTTGTCACATAGTTATAACATTCAAATTCTAAACAATATTTACTGTTTCAAAAGCATGTAAGCAAGTAAAAGCAACCGACCTTATGTAAAATGGAGAACCAAAAATTAGAAGCTAAAATCCTTCAATATTCCATAGAAATTTAGGATGAAAAGAGAGAAAAGAAAGCCATGTTGAGTGTAAGTCCTACAGGTCCACAAAGACTGCAGGAAACTTGAAAGTAAAAAATTATCCTACTGTCCAAGAATAAAGAAAAGCAACTTATGGGCCTTGTATGCAAGTGCATGTCCAAATAACAAGTTAAGGTATATGGAAGTCCCATTCTTCTTTTCACTTTAAAATGTACTTGGATGGATGGCTCTTCATAACAGTTTAGCATTTAAGGATCGGCTACATCATACTGGATTTACAAATGGATCTTACATGGTTTGTCACAAATCAGAAAAGGTCAAGTATGGTATGTGGAACTGCAAGGTTGCCAAAGTCTTTTAGATATGGATTGCTGTTGAGCACAGTACTCTTTGTTGCCCCTCCTCATTAAAATAGGGTCCCTTTTAGGGATAAATAGATGATATGAATAGTAGAAGAGTGCAGAATGTCATCAAACTGACAGACATCTCCTTATGAAAGAGTTGGTGTCAAGATGCATTTCACAGGACAAATAATAAATTCCATTTGGTAGAATTAACAACTCTTAGATCAGAACTAGCTATGTAGATCCCAGAAATGAAAGGGCATTATTAGGAACGATATTGATTTTCATGAGATCGGAACCAAAGCAGACATGCTTGCTCTTGAAATTGTATAACTGCCCTTTGGCTCCTTGATCTATCATTCTTGATGTACATCTTTTTGATTAGTAATATGATAAAATATCATGGCTTTTCAACCAAAAAAAAGGTAGGAGTTTGCGTACAAGGCATCTCTGACCAAAGAGTATATGTAATAGTCCATGCCCATTGTCATGCAGCTGATGCCAAGACTCATGTCACTAGATTAAAACATACTATCATGTTTCACATGTAACTAGCACTGGATGTTGTGTTTAGCATCATATATGACTGCAACTTACCCCAACATCTATTCTGATAACCTATTTTGCTTACATCTGCAGTATTAGAAGTATTATGGAACCAGTAGTCAACTAGTTAGAGATTTGCAGAAGATCCAAAACAAAATGTGCTATTGGAATTTGTTCCTTCATCGATCAAGAATTTCAATCTTTGTGAAAGATTATGGCCATCCAAAAGAAAGGGCCTTAAAGTTTTGAAATGAACAATTTGAACACCACTTGATTTGAACAACTTATCGAATAGTCAATAACTCAGACTTTTGAACTTATAAATGAGAATAACCAAATCCTAAATGTAAATATTGAACTTAGAAATGAAGATCTTCACAGAACTTTAGAGTTGCCAGACAACCTCCAAAAACAATGCTTAGTCACAAAGATCAGTGAACAAAGCTTGCCATAATGTAGTGGAGCCTTGCCATCTACCATAATCATAATCCATCTATCACAAGAATAGTAGTTGGGAGAAGAAAATGGCCCATTAAATATATAGATGCAGATAGTAATTTTGATGGCCTGTAGACAACATTGGGAGTGTAGATTTTTGAGGAACTAGAAGGCTGCCCAACAGGTCTGTCTTTGACCTCTTGTTGGGCTCTAAGTTTACTCAATCAAATCTGCCCTTGCTGCTGTTTTAGCCTTTAGGACAGCAAACAGGTCTGAATTTTCTGCCAAGAAATCTGCCCTCAAACTGATGGTTATATGCTCTTTTAAGGTGCCATTGCCAGTGTTTTAGTCACTGAATGTTAGCACATGCAAACCTTCAAACATATAGCACTCCTCTAGGATCTTTACAAGCTCCTACAACTGATTTAAATACTAAGCATACATGATAAATGAACATAAGTATTTTTGGTCAACATGACCCTGGATAAAACCCCCTCGGGGAAAACCAGTTTAGAATGAAAGTATATATGTGTGATGTTTCAAGCATGGAAAACAACAAGTAAGCAAATACAATGGAACCTGTACAAATAGCAATCTCCTCTCAAGCTTTGCTACAAGGTTCCAAGAAGGATGAGCTCAAGCAAGTGTGCCCCCTTCCTTTGTTGGCTCTTCCACTGAACTGATGTGCCCTTCATCTTCTCTTGGCAGTTTGAGAAACCCTTGCATGCAAATCTCTATTTGTATGCTGTCCCAAACCTCCACCAATCAGATCTACAAAAGCTCAACAACTTCTAGTACCTGCTAAGCTTGTGCCCTCCTCCAAGAGTGCGCCCTCCACCAAGCAAGAACCCTCACCACAAAATAAATAAGTCCTAAGCCTCCCTGTGCCCTCCATGAAAGATGGTGCCCAAGCTCTCCTCTCCCAACGCTTCCATTCTCATCCTCTTGCTCCTCTCCAAACTCTCCAAGTGAACAAATGAAAGAATGAGCCTCCTTTTGCCCTATGCACCCCTCTTAAGGAATCATAAGGAAACCTAAAAGATCAATGGCTAGGATCACTCCAAGCCATATCTAATCCATGGTTGAAATCTCTCAAAAAGAATCTCAACTCAAAACCCACTTTGGGTTAAGTTTCCATAGTTCACTTTATGTCCCCCAATTCACCCACAAAGTGAATTAATAGTCACTTTTCACTCAAGTGACAAATTTCACCCTTTTGATTTAGGAAAATGTCAAAGTGAAATTAGACATAAAGTATAAGGCACAATGGGTCAAATATTTCCCTCTTGTGGTTAGAGACCCACAACCACAAGGGGACCACTTCCTTAGGGACACCAAAACTCAACACTCCCTCTTGCCAAGGAAAGTGTTTCTCACCAAGCCCATCTTGTCTCTGAAATAGACATACTTACCCCTTAGCAAGGCTTTGGTGAGAATATTTGCCACTTGCTGATCAATCGAAATATACTAGAGCTTCATTGCCCCACATTGAACCCAATCTCTGATGAAGTGGGGTATTTGATCTCAATATGCTTCGACTTGTCATGAAACACTGGATTCTCAGAGAGGTTGATACAACTCTGATTATCGCAATGAATGACCGTCGGAGACAACTCTTGACCAAATAAACCAACCAGCAACTTACGAAGCCAAATGGCCTTGCAACTGGCTTGACTAGTTGCCATATACTTTGCCTCGATCGAACTCAAAGCAACTGACTTTTGCTTCCAACTAAACCAGGAAACATCTCTTGATCCCAAGCCAAAGCAACACCCTGAGGTGCTCTTCTTATCAATAGCACATCCTGCCCAATCTGAGTCTGTGTAGACAACCAATATGACTCCATCCCCTCTGACGTAGTCCAAACCAAAATCCATTGAACCTGCTATGTACCTCAAAACATGTTTTGCCCCAATCTAGTGAACACTCCTAGTCTCCACCATAAACTGGCTGAGAGTGTTCACGGAAAAACAAATATCTAGTCTGGTGTTGACCAGATACCAGTGTTTTAAAAAATGGTCACCGAAACCGACCGATTTTACTGGTTTGATGGTCAACCAGTTCAAACCGAACTAGCAAGTCAGTTTATGACCAAACCAATCGGTTTGATCATAAACTGACCAATTTGGTCCCTAAAACCTAAAACCCCCTAAAACCTAAAACCTAAGATCCCTTAAACCCTATATCTAGTCTATAAGACACTCTCACTCCCCTCTAAGTGCCTCACACCTCTCTTATTCATCATTTGGGAGCATTTAGATGATGAGTCTAAGGCCGAGTTAGAATCTAAGTCAGAGACAGATGATGATGTCGAGGGCAAGGATGTTCATGCCATTTCTACTTCTAACAGTAGTGATGATTGATCGTTGATCAAGTTGATCAATAAGATAGTGACTTGTAGTCTTGACTCTTGTTAGTATGTTATTTGATGTTGTAGAGGCCATTTAGAGCCTCCTTGATTATGTATTTATGTTCCGATCTATAGATATGTATTGCACTTGGTGTCGTTTTGATATATTCATGAGCATACTTTGGATATGTTGTCTCTAATTGTCACTAATGCTTTGGAAACATGATTTAAAATCTTAAAAATATTTTTTTTTCATTAAAATTTAAATATTTTATGTATTTTTTTAAAAACCGGTTCGATCGATTCATTACCAGTTCATTGAAATCGATTCAATCGATTCAGTACCGGTTTTGATTCCGATTATGATTAGACCCTCGACCGATTCCGATGTCGGTTCTAGTTTTTAAAACTATGCCAAATACATCAAAGAACCTATCAATTGCATGTATCTCGTAGCATCCACCAACTAGAAATCTAAAGCGCTAAGCTTCTTCCAATTGGTGACCAATACCATAGGTGTAGACATGGGCCTGCAATCCTCCATCTGAAACCTGCTCAAGATGTCTACAGCATACTTCCCCTACCCCAGAAAGATATGACCCTCCTCCTGCCAAACCTCCATGCCCAAGAAATAGTGCATCAAACCGATGTATGTCATCTCAAACTCTAATGCAAATCCCAACTTGCAATCAACTATGAGAAGCTCTGCTCCTGTGATGAACAAATCATCAACATACAATATGAGAATGAGTGTATCCTCACCTTGAATGATGTAGTAGAGGTTAAGATCTGCCTCACTCTTCTCAAACCCCATCTGAAGCAAATAAGCATCAATACATGAATACCAAGCTCTTGGAGATTGCTTCAAACCATACAATGTCTTTCTCAAAAGGCACACATGAGAATCTCTTTCCATCACCTCAAACCCCTATGGCTGCAAAATGTACACCTCCTCCTCAATAAAGCCATTCAAAAATGTGGTCTTTACATCCATCTGATGTATCCTCCAACCCATATTTGTCGTTATGGCAATAATTCTCTAAATGGACATGTATCTCGCAACTAGTGCGAATGTCTCATCGTAGTCAACTCCATCTACCTGAGAGAATCCTCGCGCCACAAATCGAGCCTTGTGTTTCTCTATGCTACCATCTGCAACATACTTGGTCTTATACAACCATCTGGAAGTCACAACTGACTTCCCCACTGGCCTCGGCACCACCTCCCATACATCATTACGCATAATGTAGTCATACTCCTCCATCATGGCATCTCGCCAAACCTGCTAGTCAACTGCATAAGCAAATGTCTCAAGCTCTGAATCTGTGATGCTTGTCACCATCGCCAAGTAGGACCCAAGCCTCTCTAGTGCTCTGCTCTCTCTGAACAACCCCCTGGGCTCTCCAACATTCTCCCTGGCTTCCTTCAGGGTCTCCTGAAACCATCTCGGTTTCCTCTTCCCTAGAGTAACAAAAGGAGAAGTAAGATCTCTGCGCCCACGAGTCTCTATCTCAGATCTCATGCCAACACTCTGAGATCCTAAAGTCCGTGCACCCTCTGCCTAAACCCTCTATAATTGTGAACCTAAAGCTATGCAAGGTGACCCTATCACCCTTGAAAGTGGTGTACTCAACACTTGAGGTTGTGTTCTCTCTAAAACATCAATATGTGTCTTTGCATCCTCCTCACTACTGAATCTCGACTTGAGAGACCTCCTTAAAGCTTTGCCCTCCTCAAATCTAACATCTTTGTTCACCACCACTCTGTGTTGTGATGGAATGTAGATCCAGTAAGCCTTCGAGACCTCTTAGTAACCAATTAGAATCCCATGCTAGGTTTTGGGGTCTAGCTTTGTCCTCCTCTCTAAGGGGACATGAGAGTAAGTCAAGCAACCAAAAATCTTGATGTGCTCAACATCGGGCCTCCTACCAATGAAGGCCTCCTCAGAAGTCTTCTTCCCCAAAATCTTGTGGGGACTCCTATTCTGCAGATAAATTGCAGCAACACTCGCCTCATCCCATAAGTATAAAGGCAAAGTCTAATCATGTAGCATAGATCTCGTTGCACCTGTACTCGCCCCGTTCTTCCTCTCAACAACCCCATTCTGTTGGGGGTTGTAAGGCACAGTCATCTGTCTTCTAATCCCTGCCTAGGAACAGAAGTCTACAAACTATGTGGAGGCATACTCACCTCCGTTGTCTGACCACAAGTCCTTGATCCTCTTTCATGTATGGTTCTCCACAATAGCTTTGAACTCGTGGAACCTCTTGAAGACCTCATTCTTGGCCTTCAAGAAATAGATCCAGGTCTTCCTGGAGTGGTCATCTATGAATGTGAGATAGTACTCACAACCACTCAAGGACACTCGAGACATGGGCCCACACACATCTGTGTGTACTAAATCCAATATCCCAACTAACATGCTATCACTGTTGGGGAAAACAGCCTTGGTAAACTTACCAAGCACACACTGTCTGCACACATCCTGATGCTCTAAGTTGAATTGTGGCACTCTTGTCACAACCTCTCTCAACCCTCCAAGAGCCCCATGATGAAGGTGAGCCATCCTCGAATGCCATAACTCACATAATTGATTGTTGTCGCTACTCGCTGCCAAAGCATGCAGGGGTTGAAAAAGCAATCTGTATATTTTACCATCCCTTGCTCCAATCACCTACCCTAAGGTGAGACAGGACCCCTTAGGGCGTGTTATCCCCACTTTTAGGGATAACTAGGAGATTATGTCTCGAGGCCCACATGTCCTAGACATGGAGTACCAAGAGCCAGATCGACTTAGGCATGGCCCTAGAGGGCCCATGTTTTCTCCCTTTCAGCGCCTCTACTTTGCCAACAGCAGCAACATCCATCGCCTTCGACTTGGTCTTGTGTCAGAGATGTCTCTTGCTCCATGAGGTAATGAGTCTGGGTATCATGGTATGTGTCACTCTGATCCTCAAAACCTTTGAATATGTGCATTTAATTCCTTTTGTTTCTAACGAGTGCTTGGATCTTATACTTGTCCACTTGACCATGTCTGGGGTGAATGACAGGATGCCCTAGCAAGCCTGTGCCCATAGGTTTTGGTCTACCACTGGGGGGATTTTTGAAAAGTCATCATCTGCTCCCTTCATATTACCACCTTTCCATCTTGCTTCTCGCTCATCTACCCCATTTCACTTGTCCAAGCATTGGGTTGGCCAATCATTCAAGGATTGCACCTTGCCTTGTGGGAAGAAGGGGCTAAAGGCCCAGAAGGTAAAAGCAAGCTAGCAAAAGATAAAAGCCTAAAAATAAAACCTCAAGATGCTTTGCCCAGGGATCCCCGAGAAAGCAATGAAAGGCTTCTCAGCAAGAAACAAGAGGGACCCATAAAAAATAATAAAACAAGACCTAGTCAAAGGATGGAGGGTCTCATCACGAGCCAACCTATTAGGTCCATGGGTACCTAGCAGTATGACACTACTAGCAGTTGGTTACCACACCAGGGTAGTGACTCTTGGTTGCATGGCCAAGAGAAAAGGGGTCACATCACGAGCCAACCTTCTCATTTCTGTGAAAGTACTTGTGGGTAACGCTGCCACCACTGGTCACCACGCCAGGGCAATGTCCCCTGATTAGCCTCTTGAAAGAAAAAAAATGAATAAAGAAGAAAGAATAAAGGCATGAGTGGGCTTGGAAACAATTGCATCCAGGATAGGTGCAACTCACCTTCTACAAAGGCACCCACAGGTAAAGTTATGCATTCCCTGCTTTCACTGCACCCATTGTTAGGACATCCCTTATCCATCTCACCCACTTACATGACTCAAATTTAGTCTTTTTCCAAGCACTTTTCTTTTCCAATGGACACTAGCCCAATAGGGCACCCTATCACTTTCCCCAAACTTGTATTGCAAACTTGTATAATGTCTTTGAGCATTTAACTGGGGTAATAGGGGTTTTATGCACATGTTTAATAATATTGATGATGAGATGTGATTGACATTGCTATGACCCTTGTAACATATGAGCCCATGGAGGGCATAGCTGTTGATGTGCAGGATCATGCCCGACGAACAGGTACCATGTTGGACAAGTACACATGGAGAGATGATCAGTTCGGACCTCCATGGGGCTGAAGAGCCCACCCAATGGATGTTGAGACCCCAACAAGGGGCAAAGACAGGGCAGAGGCGTTTGAACACCAGGGATGAGCAGAAGAATCCACCAGAGGCAGCTAAGTAAACCTGTACCTAGGGGGGTTGAACCCTCTCCACAGGAACGTTGGCCTTGGAAGGCCCAAGACGTCTCCCAGGATGCCCATGACGTCACCCAGTAGTGTGGACATTTTGGGAGGCAGCTTTGGCAGTTTGGCATGTGTGGCAGCATGGAGAAGCCCAAGGAGGGCTAACGTTTCACTTTGGGAGGTTGCATTTGCCCTAAAAGGGGCTAACGTCACCCTAGGAAGGGGATGACGTCTCTCTATTGCTTGCTTAGGGTTTTAATTTTAAACATTTAATGTAAAACAATATGATTTTGGTATTTTGGCCTTGTCGACTTTTTAATGACCTAAAATGTAATTTAGGTCATTAGTACACTATATATTGAGGGTTTTCACTCTCATTTATTCATCATCTTTCACTCACACATTAGTGAGGTCTGAAATTGGCGCCATTTTGGGGTTATTAGCTGAAATTGTGATGCGCACTTATTGAAGCAAGACTTTTTCTTGGCATTTTGGCATTTCTCTTGGTGGAAGGTATTACAACTAGGGTTTTGTTATGTGATTTCTTGGTTAAATGTAAGTGAATTTCTGCAAAACTTCTTGATTGAATGGTTGTAGTGTTGTTTTCTTGCATTTATTATTATATTTTGTTGAATTAAACCCTAGGTGACAAGCACACATTGAAAGTCCTTGTCTCATGTCCCTCCCAAGGTTTTAAGCCATTTTATTTGTTGAAGGAAGATAGAGCCTTGCCTTAGCAACACTCTAGTCTTCCCTCCTAGCCTAGTCGTTTTACTTTTGTTGGGCTAAGAAGGAGAGAGACGCATCAAGGCCTAGGGTAGCCTACACCTGGTGAGTCGTCTTTCCCTAGGGTTTGACTAGTGAAGCCTTACTCTAGCAACACGTCACTTTCAAATTCTCTTGTCTTAGATCAATCATCTTTTGAGCTAGTCGTTTTTTCCATTGAGCTAAAGAAGGAGGAGAGAGCACTGAGGCCTAGGTTTTCTACACCAAAGTGAGCCTCTCTCCCCTAGGGTTTCATTGTTGAGGCCTTGCTTTAGCAAGGCCTCAACACTTTACCCTCTTGTCTTTGGTTTCACTATCACTTAATCCTTCAACTTTTGCATCCTCTTTTTGACTCCATGTACCCTAGGAGCGCACTGATCTAAAGCCTTGTGTGTTGAGTAACTTGATCCTACAAACTTCCAATACTTTTGAACAAACCCTAACCATTACTAACCCTAGCCTAGACTAATTCTACTAACTCTAGTGTTGTTGTCATCTTCTTGTGCTATAAACACCTTTGTGCAGCTTTCGTTTTACTTTTAAAGCAAGTGAATGGTTGGTTAAGGCATTATCTATGACGTGTTGATTTTGTTACATTGAATGCCTAGTTTCTTTAAGCATTTATTGAGAAGTAATATTGTAGTCATTGCTATTGTACAATCGTTGATTTACTTCATCAAATACTATTGCTCAATTGCTTATTATTAGAAAGATCATTGATTATATGAAGTACTAACCAGCAAGCAAGCTTGCACATATAGTTCCTTGTTGCTTTGTCTCGGGCAGGTACTCTTATTAGTTATTACTTTGGGTTATCTTTATTGGCTATAAGCCAGACTTTTTGATCAGGTGGTGACTTGTGAGGGGGATTATTATCACTTAGCCTTGCTAAACCTTTTGCCTTCTAGAAACCCCAGGTCACTCGGGACGTCTCCCCTAGGCCTTACCTCCCTAAATAGAAAGAACCTTCCCATCAAGGTGACAATGGGTGGGATTGGTTCAGTTACGCCAGTTTGACCTCTTTTCATCCATCTTTTATCCTAACTACAAACTGTGCGATAACAGGGCGTATGAGGACCTTTGTCTCTTTGAAGGACACCTCAAGACCCCTGTCTTGGAGGGTGGAAACTGATATCAGATTCTTCTTCAACCTAGGGACATACAACACATCCCTGAACGAAATGGGTGGCATACTCTCCCTCTAAAAAGTAATTGTGCCACGCCTAACAACCCTGACTATGGTGTCGTCACCAAGTGCAATCTCCATCCTGACCTCAGGATCTCTGAGATCAGTGAAGTGATCTCTCACACCTGTCATGTGGCTCAAAGCTCCACTGTCTATGTACCAAATGTTGGGTGTCGTCTCAACTAAAGTGGAACAAATAAAGAAGGCACACTCCCTCTCAACATGTGCCTGAAACTCCTCATCTGTTGTAACCGTTGTACCACCGGACTTCTTCCTATTGGGACATTGTCCAACATAGTGCCCCATCTTCTTACAAGCAAAGCACTTCACTTTGCTCATATCTCTCTTCTGCCCACTGCCACTCTCTCCATGTGGCTTGGCCCCCATCTTAGGACCTTGTTGAGCACCCTTGCCGACCTTTTTCTTACCCTTTGACCAAAGAGCAAGATCCTCATCACCCTCAGATATCCGCTCTTGTCCTGAAGACCCAGAGCTACATCTCAACTCCTCCTGTACGAAATCATCCCAAAGTCTCTCCCAAGTAGGCATGACCTCTCGAGCAACAATGCCTCATAAAAATGAACCCCAAGGTTTGGAAAAGTTGTTAAAAGTTGTCCTCAGCATAAAGTCCAGATCCACAATCTCTTCGACCGTTGCTAACTCATCTCTAATGTGAGTGAATCTACCAAGGTATGAAGTGATCAACTCTGAATTGAGCATCTGAATGCCCCTGAGTTTCTCTTGCAAAACCATCTTCCAGTTCTGGTTGGGACTCCGGTAAAACTCGCACAAGGATGCCCACATCTCAAATGCATAGTCTTTACCAATCAAGTGGGGTATGATGTGATCCCTCACTGCATCACAAATAGTCTTTTTTGCCTTGGTGTTTTTCTTCCTGAAATCTGCATCCAACAATGGTGATGGAGCAGGTGCGGGAGAAATCACCACGGGAGCTTGAACTAAATCCCATAGTTCAAGATCCTCCAAGACGAAAATGATCCTAGTCTTCCAAGGGGACCAATTGCTAGCTTCGGCTAGCCTATCCTCTGCCCGCATCTAGGATACTGACATAGTTGTCCATTGAAACTCAAACTGATGTAAACTGCAAAAGAAATCAGCCTCAACACTTGACACACAAGCGTGAAATAAGGCTGTCCATAACTGTCCAAAAATCTGCTAACTGTATGCTAGAAAATCAGCCAACTCTTAGACACCAAGGCTCTGATACCATGTAGATTTTTTGAGGAACTAGAAGGCTGCCCCAACATGTCTGTCTTTGACCTCTTGTTGAGCTCTAAGTTTACTCAATCAAATCTGTCCTTGCTACTGTTTTAGGACAGCAAACAGGTCTGAATTTTCTGCCAAGAAATTTGCCCTCAAACTGATGGTTAAGTGTTTTAGCCACTGAATGTTAGCACATGCAAACCTTAAAACATATAGCACTCTTCTAGGATCTTTACAAGCTCCTACAACTGATTTAAACACTAAGCATACATGATAAATGAACACAAGTATTTTTGGTCAACATGACCCTGGATAAAACCCCCTAGGGAAAACCAATTTAGAATGAAAGTATATATATGTGATGTTTCAAGCGTGGAGAACAACAAGTAAGCAAATACAATGGAACATGTTCAAATAGCAAGCTCCTCTCAAGCTTTGCTAGAAGGTTCCAAGAAGGATGAGCTCAAACAAGTGTGCCCCCTTCCTTTGTTGCCTCTTCCACTGAATTGATGCACCCTTGATCTTCTCTTGGCTGTTTGAAAAACCCTTGCATGCAAATCTTTGTTTGTATGTTGTCCCAAACCTCCACCAATCAGATCTGCAAAAGCTCAACAACTGCTAGTACCTACTAAGCTTCCGCCCTCCTCCAAGAGTGCGCCCTCCACCAAGCAAGAACCCTCACCGCAAAATAAATAGGCCCTAAACCTCCTTGCACCCTCCATGAAAGATGGCGCCCAAGCTCTCCTCTCCCAATGCTTCCATTCTCATCCTCTTGCTCCTCTCCAAACTCTCCAAGTGAACAAATGAAAGAATGAGCCTCCTTTTTCCCTATGCACCCCTCTTAAGGAATCATAAGAAAACCTAAAAGATCAATGGCTAGGATCACTCCAAGCCATATCTAATCCATGATTGAGATCTCTCAAAAAAATCTCAACTCAAAACCCACTTTGGGTTAAGTTTCCATAGTTCACTTTATGCCCCCCAATTCACCCACAAAGTGAATTAATCGTCACTTTTCACTCAAGTGACAAATTTCACCCTTTGACTTAGGAAAATGTCAAAGTGAAATTAAACATAAAGTATAAGGCACAATGGGTCAAACATTTCCCTCTTGTGGTTAGAGACCCACAACCACAAAGGGACCACTTCCCAAGGTACACCAAAACTCAACAGGGAGAACCTTGAAAGACACAAAATTTAAGCCCAAACTTCCAACAACACAAAGCTAAGATGGTGATTGACGGGAAGAAAAGCAGTCCATATTGATGATGAGACATGAGTTTTTTAAATGCCTCAGCATCAATGTCATTTCTGTTCAAAATTCTGAAGTGGTTTTATCTAGACTGAAAAGTTCTATTGAAGGATTTACAACAATAAGTGAAAGAAAGACTGAAAGATGTCCTTAATGATTATCTCTACAATATTGCATTCTGTAAAAATACCACAAGCGATGGATGTAAAAATTGTATGCAGCAAGGTTTTGGAATAAAATTGCAGCAAAGCGTTTTGTATTTCATATTTCAGCAAAAACCCACAGGACACAATTAACTTAACTTTTAATCAAACCAGCTCTAATATTTATTCAACTAACTTGTACTGACTATCCAACAACTTCATGGATCACCTTTCTGCCTATCAACCTAAAGCCAAGGGTTCATCCATGAGGACCAAATTGATCAACTGCTCTAACATCAACAGAATCAACCAATTAGTAGGACCTATTAATGAATAGTCAGTACTGATAAACCAATCCTAAACAGTTGTAAGCTTGAAAATGACAAAAAAAAGGGGTACAGCCCCCTTCAGCAATTCCATTTCATAGAATGATGGAAGTGCATCCTCTAATCTTGGAAAGTTACAGAAATGAAGCTAGTTTTTCACATTCATAAACAATAGTTGGAACAACTGGACAATGACATTACAGGATCCAGCCACAAGAGGCAAGACAGGTCAGTGAAAGCAGGGTGCTGTTAAATCCCCCACCAGGGTTCAAACCCCCAAACAAATGGCCAGCATACTCCTGCAAGGAGGCCAGTTGACTCTCATGGTTGTTTACGTGAGGCTGATTGGACACCCAACAGTGTAAGTAGCATTATCCAAACAAAACATGAGCAGGATCCTCCAACTTATCAGATATAACTAATTTACAATGCAGAGGGGACTTCTATCCTCCAAGATTAATTTGGAAAGGAATAGTAAATCGACTAGGAAGGTACTTTGTCCAATAATCTTAACAACTAGGTGCGCAAACTGGCCAATAATGTAGTGGTTAGGACTCAGGAGAGAGAGAATGGGCAATTTATCGCCATGATCAAACTAACTGCTTGAAGGCAAGCTTCCTGTTAATCTCAAATTTCTTATGGTATCAGAGCTCTTTGAAAATCTCCTCGACTAGTGCACGTGAACACCCTTCTTGTGTTTCAAGGGAACACTTTTCTCATGCTGCCCCCGATCTCTAGAATAGAGTCAGAAGGTCAACTACAGCCTGCAAGCAATCCCACATGTTTTGATAATTTGATATCTGAATTGCAACAGCTTAAAGGTCATCTTCATCAACAAAAGGATGAGGCAAGTAGAAGGGAAAATATTGCACAGCTGGAGAAGGTGGACAGAATCTGGACCATAATTGAATACCTTAAAGACACCAAAGAGAGCCCAAAAGATTCTAACGTATGCAGAAAAAATGCATGCTACAGTGTTGGTCTGACCACAGAAGAAGACTGGATGAAGACAACAAGGAGCATGTGGCCTCTTCTTCCAGTTTCTTTAAAAGGTTTCAGTTCATAGACTTAAATGCTTGATCCATCATTTTGTACACTGTTCAACCTTTGTATATACTAAAATGAAACAGCCAGTTTGACTTTCCTCTATATCCGGCTGAATATATCAAGTTATCAGCAAGTCTTTCGACAAATGTATTAGGAATCAAGAATTCCCTGCACTTACACATATGACTGGGGCATTTTTGTATTTTCGTGTATTGTTAATGTAAATATCCTTGTTACTGTTACTTAAAAAGATAAAAGGAATAACTTTGCAAATCAGAAGCAGAGTATTAAGAATCTCTTGAATAATATTTGAACTGAACAGGAAACCTAACCTACCCTTGCACAAAGCTCTAATGCCTCCGGTTGAAATACTTGGCATGTGAGACCCTGAAAGCCAGTAAAAATTCAACATATATAAGATAAGAAAAGCTTAAAACATTGTAATCCTAAGACTTGTATAAATCTTTTTGGAATGAGAAATACAAATGAATGTCCAGCATTGTTTGCTGCATTTTTTATATTTTGACCATAAAAATGTATACAACAAAATTTTCATTCAACTGCAAAAGGGCAAAGCCAATCAAACAATAATGAATTACCATTAGCCTTTGCTGGAGAATCTTCAGTATCTGATCTTTTGAATAGGCACGAAATGTCATAACCAGAGGTTTACCTGCCAAAATGAAAATCTTGATCTAAGAACAGTATGAAATCTATTAAAAACAAATAAGAGGCAACATCCCACAATTCAAATGGAAAAACCTTCAATTAATTTAGGCAATAACAGTGCCTAGTTCCTCATACAGCTAGACCACTCGAGAGGCATGAGATCCTTGACACACACATACCCTCACAAGGTACGACTGATGGCATTCACCACCAGGACCAGACAAATCAACTCTATCATCAAATAGTTCATGACCAAAAATTTCAATATCAGCCATGAAAGGCGAGCCAGGTCAGTGAAAGAAGACACTGTATAGACCACCCAAGTTTAAATCCTCGAAAGAAGTGGCTGATGCACCACCCAGAAAGGGACCATTGATTCACCCCAAGGACCATTTAGTCGGGCCAAGTGGCTCTACAGTGTACGCAGCATCCCACCTCTAAATAGGTGGTGAATGCTTGCCACTGCAGTATTAAGGAAGCATATTTTAAAAAGTCAATGTCAAAATCACCAACTACTAGAATTAAAGAAACTGCATATTTTCATTCTTTTTATATAAGTTCAACACTAACACATGCCTTTTGCACATTTTTCATGATTTGTTATACCAAGTCAAGTAACATCCAACTCCTATGATCCCACCCTTAATTATGTGTGCATATTACACTGCTCATAAAAAGATGCAAAGAGCAACAGCTCATACAATTTAAGGACTGCAATTTGGGAAGAAACCGATCAGTCAAGTCTATTGCATTTGAAATTCCTGCACAAACAGATCCATCAAGGAGTTTCTCTTACAAACCATTCGATAAAAATAAAATTCATGGTGCTTGTGAGTAATAACCAACAGAAAGATGTCTAGCTTCTCCACTCCTTTTCAGCTTACCAATCAGCATACAGTGTGAATTTGGGAATGTCGGGAGCCTGAAGAGATCATAAAGCACAGCTTGATCTTTTGTAATCAAATAATCCATTTCATCGATAATCAGCAACCTTTTCATAAGATAGCAGAGTAGAATTAGAACCCCTATGAAGTTGACTTGTTTACATGCTGTAAGAGATCAAGATGAAGTTGACTTGTTTACAACTATAAGCAAATTTACCAGAAACAGAAACACATGAATGAGGGCTATAAAGTGTTTGGCTTTAACATTGCATATTTAATCTACCAAAGGCTCAACAGAAATACGTATCTTGCATATCACATATATACAAGCAAACTCATAGAAAAGAGCTAATTTGAAAAAAAGATATTAATAAATAGTTCTTACAACATCTTTTTGGCAGATGACTGTTTCTTCTCACACAAAAAACTTTTCAACTCCAGAAATGGAGAGCTATTAGCCGAGCATTTTTTCTTTCCTTGGCATTGCTCCAATATCTGTTATTGAAGCAGGATATGAATCAATATAGCATACCAATCCTATATGTTCTCATCAGTGTAATTCAACTGTCCTTCATTGTGTATTTCTTAAGTCTATTTTGAATGTACAAAGCTAAAATTGGGGTTGTCATTCAGAGGCACAATCCCCCGATTTTGTCTAATGCTTACCTTGGCGAATATGTCTGAAGTGTTTGTCAAAGAAGTGCAGTTAACAACCACTGAAGTGGGAGGTGGCATCCCAACCTGGTCACATGTAGACTAAAGCATTCAACTTTTGAAATCAAGTCATAAACAGCTCACTTATTTCATCCCTCATAGATAAGGTTTCCCACTAATGGAACAAATATCCCCGCCTTTGTAATGTGGAACAAAGGTTTTTCAGATATAGAAAGCTATCTATCAGATGACATGGGCAAGTCAAAATCTGCTATATGCCTCAGTACAATCCTCTACACCAGAAAAAAGAAATCTATTATTCAGATAACGAATATACCAAAGGACTTTTAGCCTACCTCTTTAGCCCATTCAATAGACAGGCATTTGACTTTCTCCAAAAGCAAAGACTTCCCAGTTCCTGGACATCCACATACATACATGCTTCCAACTTTCTTTTTTTCTATGCACATCTTACAGAACTCAAAGACGTTTTTCAGCTCTTCTTCACGGCATATTACTGTTGTCGGTACTGCAGACAAATGCAAGGCTGCCTTCACTGCAAGAATTTGTGAAGAATCTGCAGTGAAAAATTTAGCCCCTTCATGAGAATAGTTTGAGCAACTTAACAAAGCAATATGCAAACTTCAACATGCAGAGAAGTAAATCAAAACCACAAAACTAATTAAGATTCCTACATCTACAAGGAAGTGAGTCTACCCTTTGGATTCCACTTCTGTATCTGGTTTGACAAATTGTTCAGCTTCTTTCTGGGAGACTTTGGTGTTCGAAGAACATCAGGTTCCCTGCATGCTCCCTGTCAGTCAAGAGTTCATCTATTAAACACCATGAATACTATTTCAAGTCAGGTGCAAAAAGCCACTATTGTATATGTTTCGATTCTTTTACAGGCCTACATTGGATAAGCTACCCTAAAAATTGAATCTACGGCATATGGAGATGGAGATAAGCCAGTCAGTTTATTTATTAAGTATAACAGATTGAAATATGAGCACGGGATATCAGAGTCAACATTTGTAAGTGCCCTAATGTAACTCTCAAGGTAAAAGGAAATAGGGCATTCATATCAGTGAGCCAATTTTGGTGTTGGAGGAACATCAGGTTCCTCCAATGCTCCCTGCCAGTCAAACACCCATCTATTAAACACCAAAAATATCATCTGAAATGGGGGTGCAGAAACTGTATATTCCATTCTCATTCAGGCCTTAATCAGACAAGCTAATCTAAAAATTGAAGCTCAGTCCATTCAAATTCTCTGACAATGTGCAACCGACTGAAATAGATGCACAGAATATAGAGTGGACACTTGTAAGGGCCCAAAAGCAACTCCTTTTTATTTTTATAGATGCACAGAACATAGAGTGGTGGCCCTAAGGCAACTCCTTTTTATTTTGAATTTTTGTTTTTTGAGGGGGCAGTTGGCGAGAATTCTTATTAATGAGAAGACTTTGGTATTTGAGGAACAACAGATTCCCCACATGCTCCCTGCCAGTCTAGAGTTCGTCTATTAAAGAACAAAGATGTCATTTAAAAATGGGGCACAGAAAATCGACTTGTGTGTATTTCCATTCTCTTTCAAGCCTTCATTGGACGAGCTAATTTGAAATTTGAAGCTGCAGCATGTGGAGATGGAGATCAGTTGGTTCAAATTTTCAGATTGTACGTGACAATGAATCTAGGAACACTGGAACAGAATATCAGAATGAACATTTGGAAGGTCTCAAATGCAACTCTTTAGTTAAAAGGAGAAAAACAATCATCAGAATGAGCCAACTGTGGTGTTTACAGAAATTCAGGTTCCCCACATGCTCCATTTTATTTTTGGAAAAATGCTGCTTGCCAGTAAAGATTTCATCTATTAAACACCAAAAATACAATTTAAAAATTAGGTGCAAAAATCCCACTTGTTTATGTTTCAAATCCCTTTCAGGCAATCATTAAAAAAGCTAATCTAAAAATTGAAGTTGCGGCATGCAAATATGGAGATTTGTAAGTCCAATCTCTCTGATTATGTTTGACAGGCTGAAATCAAAGCACAATGGCATCAAAGATGATAATTAATAAGGGCCCAAATACAACTCTCTGAATAAAAGGGAAAGGGACATTCATATCAATTAGCAGATACCTCTTCAAGGAACGGAGAGACAGATTAATCGGCCATGACTGTTTACCACTCTTTTTGGGAACCTTTTCTGAGGGGGTTTGGAGAGTGCCATGGGTCACCAAGACCGCTATGGGGTAAAATCATAAGCAAATAGACCATGCTAATCCACAATTCACAAGCTGCAGATGCAGTCTTCTTGATGAGAAAGTAATTGCCTTATGAGCAATAGAATTATGTTCGAACCTTGAGCTTGTGCAGCTCAAAATCAAAATCATAGCAATGCAATGATGTCCAATGTGATCACTACTGCGGTATAGCTTGAATGGTTGGTATTTGAGGCTTCTCAGCGCAAATAGAAAGTTCAGAATATGTGACTCAAGACTCATTTCTAAAATTCAATCAGTGGCATTTACTAATAGCTCAAGTAAGCAACTCGGTAAAGAGATCAATCTTACCTTCTTGGGTGTCCTGATGCTGCCATTGCCATTGGGCTGTTGATCACAGACCGTGTAATGACACTGCTTATCAACTGATTCTTCATGCATGCCATTTCTTGCATCATTACGAGACCCCTTTTCAGCTTGCATTACCTCTCTTTTGTGCCCATTAGAATAAACACCATTTACACTGGCTTGCATATTTAGACTGCGACGAGCCTTACTGGGGCTTTTCTCCACTACTAATTCTCTCTTTGCACAGTTCAATTTGGGCGTATGAGCCTTCTCCAAACGCAACTCATTCCCATTAGAATTCGCTGGAGTTTTTCTATGATTATCAGCTTGTCCAGAATGCTTAGCCCCACCACTCGTAACCTAAGCACAGGATATCAGAGTGACAACTTGTAAGGGCCAAAATTTAAGTCTCTACGTAAAGGGGAAAAAACATTCACAACAATGAGCTGGCTTTCGTGTTCAGGGAAAATCAGGTTCCCCGTATGGTCCGTTCTCTTTTTATTGGGAAAAAATGCTGCTTGCCAGTTAAGGTTCCATCTATTAAAAACACCAAAAATATCATTTAAAAACATGTACAAATAACCTACTTGTTTATATTTCAAATCCCTTTCAGACATCCATCAAGCAAGCTAATCTAAAAACTGAAGCTACAACATGCAAAGATTGAGATTAGTCAGTCCAAATTCTCTGATTATCTTTGACAGGTTGAAATCGAAGCACAGGAGCACAGGGCCAATGCAACTGTCTTAAGCAAGAGGAAAAGGATATTCATATCAATCAGTCAAAGCCCAACTGTCTTATGCAAAAAGGAAAAGGATATTCATATCAATGAGTCGAAGCCCATATATATTGGGCATGCTCTCCCTTCAAGGAAGAGAGAGACAGATTAATGGGCTTTTACTACTGTCCTCTTTATTGGATCTTTTTAGAGGATGATTTGTAGAGTGGCATGGGTAACCAGGACCATTATAAACAAAATCATGATCGTGACAATCCAATTTTCATAAGCTACCGATGCAGACCTCTCAATGAGAAAGTCATTGCCTAATAAGCATGGAGTTATGTCTGAACCTTGAGCTTCAACAGTTCAAAATAAAAATCAGAGTAATGTAATAATGTCCGATATGATCACTACTGCGGTATAGCTTGAATGGTTGGTATTTGGGGTTTCTCAGGGCAAACAGAAAACTCAAAATGCGACTTGACTCATTTCTAAAAATCTTCCAGTGACAGTTATTAACATCTCAAGTCGGCATCTCTGTACAGAAATAGATCTTACCTTCTTGGGCGTCCTGGTATTGCCATTGCCATTGGGCTGTTGATCGCACACCATGTAATGACCCTGCTTGCCAACTGATTCATCATACGTGTCATTTCTTGCACCATTACAGGATCCCTTTTCAGCTTGCATTTCCTCTCTTTTATGCCCATTAGAATGAACAGCATTTTCACTGGCTTGCATTTGTAGACTGCGATGAGCCTTACTGGGGCTTTTCTCCACTCCTGTTTCTGTCTTTGCACGGTTCGATTTGGGTGTATAAGCTTTATCCGACTTCGAATCAGTCTTGTTAGGATTCTCTGGAGTTTTGTTGTGATTATCAACTTGTCCAGGATGCTTAGCCACACCATTCAATTCCTAAACACAGGATATCAAAGTGAAAACTTGTAAGGGCCCAAATGTAACTCTCTAGGTAAATTTGAAAAAACATTTATAACAATGAGCTGACTTTGGTGTTCAGGGAACATCAGGTTCCCCACATTCTTCTTTTTCCCCTTTTTATAACATTGTTGCTTGCCAGTCAAGAGCTCATCTATAAAACACCTAAAATATCATTTGAAAATCAGGTGTAAAACAACCCCTTGTTTACATTTCAAATCCTTTCTAGGCCTTCATCAAACAAACTAATCTACAAATTGAAGCTACAACATGCAAAGATAGAGGTTAGTCAATCCAAATTCTCTGATCGTATTTGACGTGATAAAATCAAAGCACGGGGGCACAAGTTCAATGCAACTCTAAGCAAAAAGCTAAAGGACGATCATATCAATGACTCGATGCCCATTTAGGCTAAGCATGTCGTCCTTCAAGGAACAGACAAACAGATTAATGGGCTATTACTATTTACTGACCTCTTTGTTGGATATTTTTAGAAGATGATTTGGAGAGTGCCTTGGGATGCTAAGACCACTAAGAGCAAAATCATGATCATTATGATCCAGTATTCATAATCTAGCGATGTAGATCTCTCAATGAGAAAGTGATTGCCTAATAAGCTATTAAGCATGGAGTTATGTCTGAGTCTTGAGCGTCAGCAGCTCAAAATCAAGTCACAGCAATGCAATAATGTCGGATATGATTACCAATGCGGTTTAGCTACGATGGTCAGTATTTGGGGATTCTCAGGGCAAATAGAATGTTCAGAATATGTGACTCAAAAATCATTTCGAAAAGTCAATCAGTTGCAGTTGCGCTTATTAAGAGCTCAAGTAGCCATCTCTGTACAGAGATCTTACTTACCTTCTTAGGCGTTCTGATGCTGCCATTGCCATTGGGCAGTTGATCACACACCATGAAATGACTCCTCTTGCCAACTGATTCCTCGTACAGACCATCCCTTGCATCATTACGAGACCCCTTTTCAGCTTGCATTTCCTCCCCTTTGTGCCCATTAGAATGGACACCACTTTCACTGGCTTGCATATCTAGACTCCGACGAGCCTTACTGGGGCTTTTCTCCATTGATTCTTCTGTCTTTGCACGCTTCGATTTCGGGGAATAATCCTTCTCCGATTCCGAATCCTTCCCATTGGGATTCTCTGGAGTTTTGATGGGATTGTTAGCTTGTACTGAACGCTTAACCCCGCCATTCGATGTCAGGGTCGAGTTGAGCTCGGTGGTAGTTGGGTTAAGCCTGGAAGACCTCCTGGGCGTCATTGTTATTGATTCTTCGACCAAATACCTAAGTATTTGGACTTGGACGAAGAGCTTAATATAATCAAGCTCGTTCAGTGACTTTGCACAGCTGATATTTTTAGCTCTTGAGATCAAAACCCCGCCATGAAAGCACGGCGATAAAACTGAAGATGGAGTGGGTTACATGGTCAGTTTTATGGATAAAATAATTGATTTCGTGCTGGCGGGAACGCAGGGCGGGAAACGCCAATTTTCCGTTGCAGTCCGCCATTGAGCGGGCTTTACAGTCGAAACTCGGTTAAGTCATCGTTCCCTTCAATTAACTGTAATTTCGTGTGGTTCGACGGGAAAGTTCATGGTTTTGTGATGGGGTTTATTTCGCTTAAAGTGTGCATTTTAAGGCCCAGGTGTAAAATAAAGTTGTCATGGGTGATTGAGCGTGATGCTAGCGTCATAACTAATGGAAATATTTTAAAAGATATAAAAATAATATTTTAATATTATTATTATTATTTTAAACATTTTAATATATTAACGAAATATTTATAAAAAGGTAGAGTACGTATATTTCCATATATGAAGTATAAAAAATTATAATCCATATTTTAAAATATATATCTTATTAATATTTATAAAAGATAGAGTACGTATATTTTTATATATGAAGTATAAAAAATTATAATCCATATTTTGAAAAATATATTTTATAATTTAAATTATTAAAATTATAGGTATATATTTCAAAATATATATA
>ML778384.1:557224-578253 GCA_009831015.1 Picea engelmannii | reverse complement strand
CGGCTCCCCTCCCTGGGCTGCCATGGCGGCACTCTCAAACCCGTAGCGTTACAGAGTTAGGTCAGGGCGTGCACGCGGGTGCTTAACAGGCGTGTTACAATATATTCCTCTGATTTTTTTATACAATCTTGTCTGCAGTAAATTTGGACAATATTGTTCCTCACCGACATTCCTGGTTGACTAGTTAATGCTTGCTCGTTGATTCGTTGGATCTTGCTTGTTGTTGTTTGATTCAACTTTGTAAAGTTGAGGTTCTGCAACTGCAGTTGAGCCTCTTCGTACTTGTTCACTGGTTTCTTCACAAACACATCTCTGCTTGAGAAACATAAATTGGAACATGGTTTTACATTTGGACCACCAAAAAATACTATTAAGATAAAATAATATGAAATTTTTTGCAGTGGATATAAACAACATCTCTTTTGACTTGAACCAGATTTGTCGAGCTTCAACTATATTTCATATCTGAGGATTATGCAACCGCGATTGGAACTGTGCTTCTTTTGTTCCCCATTGACGAGTGGGTTTCGTTACTAGGTTTACGTTCGTAGTCATTCTTTGTTGCTTGTTATTTCCAGTTTGCAACTGAAAAAATTTAATGTTGGCGATGCCTGACTCAAAATCCTCTTCCAGAACATGTTCGTATGCGAAGAGAAAATTTGATTTCCTTTTTTATATGTCGTTGGGTGTTATGGAGGTGTTCCAATTATGGATGCAGAATGCCAACCATGCAAACTGCAACTTCCTTAAATGTTTACACAGTGGGAGGCCTTTGCATGGTCCTCACAGTCTTACATGTTTACCTGCCAGCCCTCACAGCCTGAAAAGTTTGCTCAACAGGCGTGTTACAATATATTCCTCTGATTTTTTTATACAATCTTGTCTGCAGTAAATTTGGACAATAATGTTCTTCACCGACATTCCTGGTTGACTAGTTAATGCTTGCTCGTTGGTTCGTTGGATGTTGCTTGTTGTTGTTTGATTCAACTTTGCAAAGTTGAGGTCCTGCAACTGTAGTTGAGCCTATTTGTACTTGTTCACTGGTTTCTTCACAAACACATCTCCACTCGAGAAACGTAAATTGGAACATGGTTTTACATTTGGACCACCAAAAAATACTATTAAGATAAAATAATATGAATTTTTTTGCAGTGGATATAAACAACATCTCTTTTGACTTGAACCAGATTTGTCGAGCTTCAACTATATTTCATATCTGAGAATGTTTTTCCCATAGTTAATGTGTTTCTATGGCTTCATAATTACGAGACTAAGTGTTGTTGTGTGAGGAATAAAGTTCTTGTCTCCCTTTCTTTTTCCTCTTCTAAACTTACCTATTTTCCCTTTTGTTCTTCCCCTTTATTACTCGTTTATGGTTATATACTTAGTCATGTTTCTGTGCTCGCGGGTTCTCAGGGTGGCGAACTGACAAATCCCCATATCCATCTATATCTTTGCATCATGAGTCTAACCAATCGTCGTTCGTTTGCATACTTAGCCAATTTTATGAACGCGGGTTAGCGGATAGGCGTTATCGAACTTTGGTGCCCCGTGTTTGGGGTATACATCTTGCACCAAAAACTTTGGTCATCTACAATTTGACCCTGAACTCCTCGAACTCGCAAGCCTGACTCTACCTATGATGGCTCTGTATGTCCGACCCACCTCTCCATACTTAGTCGAGTCTTCAAAGTTTCGCGAGTTCACAGACTCCCGGATTCAGAAAAGTTTTAAAGCATTTTTCGCTCCCCTCCATTCTCGCCACCTTCCGCCCTTCCCAATGAACATTAATTATGCTTTTACTAGTGACAACTCACCAGACAGGTTCAAAAATATTGGATTTAATAAGCGGAAATCTCGAGGACATCTCCCATTGAAACACATTAATGGGCGAATATTATGGGATCTGATGATTTTTTTTGCGTCCATCTTGAATTGGCAAAAATTGTTGGTTATTTTAGTATTTTTAAGGCACCATCATAGTAACAGGGAAATATTGTACTACCCCGTTGTCATCCACAAAGGTCTTGACGTCATGTCCCTCTTTAATACTATGCATATATTACAGGTTGTCATATTTAGGAATATGCTTGCGTATGAAAATGCTAACTCATGTTATTAGTGACTATTCAACACACACATTCAAAAAGATTGGTTCTATAATTGGTCGTGTTTCTGTGTTGCGGGTTCCAGGGGTGGCGAACTGACAAATCCTCATCTCCATCTATATCTTCACATCACGAGTCCGACCAACCGCCGTTCATTTGCATACTTAGCCAATTTTATGAACACGGGTTCGCGGATAGGCGCTATCGAACTCTAGCGCTCCGTGTTCGTGGTATGCATCTTGCACCAAAAACTTTGGTCATCTACAATTAGACCCTGGACTCCTCGAACTCGCAAGCCTGACTCTACCTACGATGGCTCCATTTGTCCAACCTGCCTCTCCATACTTAGTCGAGTCTTCAAAGTTTCATGGGTTCACGGACTCCCGGATTCATAAAAGTTTTAAAGCATTTTTCGCTCCCCTCCATCCCTGCCACCTTCCACCCTTCCCAATGCACATTAATTGTGCTTTTACTAGTGACAACTCACTAGACAGGTTAAAAAAGATTGGCTTTAATAAGCGGAAATCTCGAGGACATCTCCCATTGAAACACATTAATGAGCGAAGATTATGGGATCTGATGATTTTTTTTTTGCGTCCATCTTGAATTGGAAAAAATTGTTGGCTATTTTAGTTTTTTTAAGGCATCATCATAGTAACAGTGCAATATTGTACTACCCCGCTATCATCCACAAAGGTCTTGATGTCATGTCCCTTTTTAATAATGTGCATATATTGCAGGTTCTCATATTTGAGAATCTGCTTGCATATGGAAATGTTAACTCATGTTATTAGTGACTATTCAACACACATATTCGAAAAGATTGGCATTAATAAGCGAAAAGATCGAGGACATCTGCCATTAAAACTCATTAAACCGAGATTTATAAAAGATTATACTATCATCCTCCATCATTCATTTTAAATACTTATTCCCGTTTCTCTCTATCATCGAAGACTTGGGCTTTAAGGTGCCTTCGTTCTAATGTTCCTGGTCATCCACATGTGAGACAACTTAGAGATGCCATTCAGGCCCAATTGAAAGACGACGGAATGGTTTATGTGACATCAGCTTTGAGCGAAAATAACTTTGTTAGCCAACAAAAACTCATACACAAAAAAAAATTCAAGTATCTTATGATTGGCATTCTCCCTGTATTTGATGCTTTGGTTGGTTGAAAGGCCTGCCTAAAGATTTGTATGTTGAACTTCTTTGTTTTGTTACTAGAAATTGGAAGGGATTTTCAGGTCACCTGCAAAATGCTCGTTTGTTGAAGTATATAGCTTCTTCCAACAACATAGATTTGGCAAATGTATCAAATCCTGCAGGCCACACAAGAATTGATCTTTCGTCAGAGGAGTCGCACATATCGTGGCTTGCAAAATGGTCTGGAATATTCAGAAATGACGCCAAATATTACTCCATTCGTGAATATACTCAGAAGGAAATTATAAATTTGGATCGTCACGAATGTGAGAAACTGTATGGGTGGTTGAATCAACATCCTAAAAATATAGAAGTTTCTATTTCAAAGTTTGTTGAGCGACTTCTGGGTGTGGTAACAGACTTGACAAAAAGTCAGATTCTTTATCAAAGTTTGTTCACCGTCCTCTGGATGTAGTAACAGACTCCACATACAATCAACTTTCTATTAGTACTGCACTTTTTTTCACTATTCCTATGCATATGATTGCATCTGAGTCGAAGAGCTTGCCGCTCTTTGCAAGAATGTTCTCCTCGTAGTTGGGAGTGGGTATATAACGAGGGAACGAGGCTCTCAAAAGTTTTTGATGCCTGTATCGACATGTACCTAGGAAAAGATAATGGGAAGGAATTATGGATTATGCACTTTGCAACACTTTCTGAAGATTACTTTATACTACCACCTTCCGCAAAGAGGTTTGACGTGTTCAGGTAATGATTTGGTTTCTAAAAATCACCTTTTACTACCACCTTCATGTAGTCATTTTGTTTCATTCTTTAGAGGAGACCTTGATCTAGTAGGATATTGCAGAGTTGTTTCCACCCAATATCAATCTTCCTATTGTTTCCCTTGCTTTGAATAAGGAGAATGCATTTCTCATGTTGCAGTAGATCCGATATTTGAAAAAAAAAAAGAGAGGAAATGCTCGGTGCTTGAAGTATTGCCTTGTCTGGATCAAATAAATCGCCATGGCCTCACCGCAAGTGCCTCTCAAGTTGTTCATCAGGATCACAAATCGATAAGGACAGAGTGCCTTCCTGGTCATAGAGTGCTTCCATCACCAGCTTGTGTTTGCACAAGTGTTTTTACTCCTACCTTCTTTCTCTGTCTTTGTGGTGGATCCTTTTATCCCAACCAACATGATGGAAATAAACTAGCTCTATGGAATTTTAACTCTTCAGGGAATCTAAGTTGACTATATATTAATTTCGGTTAACTTAAAAAGGTTTATGTGTGCAACCTAATGTTAGACATAGAAAATACAATTTCTTATTTCTTAAAATATAAAACAATGTATTTTTTTAACACATGGTTGTTCCAAAAGTTTCAGGGGTTGTTTGGAATTCACGTCCTTCAAGGATGTTAATTAATCACATAATTAATATTGCTTGTGCCAATGAAATCGAGCCATCGTCCACTGTAGCAATCACATTAACACTGCAATGTCAGATAATAGATGTCTGACATGTACCTAATGTCAAGGTCATCATCGCACACGACACCCAACCTCCAAATATTTATGGACTCACAACAACATTGTAATTGTCGTGACAAAGCAACACTAAAGTCGATGCTCTTTGCAGGTCTAACAATCTTGCAGTCTAAGTGCTTTGACAATGATAGGCATGCTTGTTCACCGCATTAACGCACTGTAGTCAATGGCATTGTTCCCGTTGCCACTGCGGGTGTCGATGTCTGAAGTTGAAGCTGTCTAGAGCCTGGAGTCACCGCCAGTGTGGATGCCTGAAGGTGAAACTACCTGGAGCCTGGGGTCACAACTTGTTACACTTGACATTAGTATCAGTAGTGATCGAAAGTTGATTGTATGTCGAGTCTGTTACTACATCCAGATGTCGCTCAACAATCTTTGACATAGAAGTTGGTTTTCTGTCAAGTCTGTTACAACTTTGTCATAAAAGGTTCTCTAATTTTAGAATGTTGATTCAAACACGCATATAGTTTCTCACCTTCATGAGGATCCAAATTTATAATTTCCTTCTGAGTATATTCGGGCATGGAGTAATATTTGGCGTCCCTTCCGAATATTCCAGACCATTTTGTGAGCCACGATGTCTGCCACCCCTATGCCAAAAGATATATTCTGATGTGATCTGCAGCATTTGATACACTTGCCAGATCTGTGTTGCTGGAAGAAGCTATATACTTCAACAGAGGAGCATTTTGCAGGTGACTTGGATGTCCCTTCCAATTTACAACAATAAAACAAAGAAATTCAACATACAGATCTTCAGGTAGGCCTTTCAACAAAATAGATGATCGAACATAAGGAGAATAACACTCACAACATACTTGAATTTATTTTGTCTCAACTTTTGTTGGCTAACAAGATTTTTTTCCCCCAAAGCTAACGTCACATAAAACCAGTTCCTCGTTTTTGAATTGGGCCTAAATCGCATCTCTAAGTTGTCTCAGATGTCGATGACTAGGAACATTACAAAGAAGGCACCTTAAACCCCAAGTTTTCGACGATGGAGGGAAATTAACACTTAGCAAAGCATGGAATGTTGAATAACATCTAATGCATGCAGGTCATATCTAGAAGAGACAAGTTATTCAAGAAGTTGGGATAGATCTAGTTGGCAACACCAATGAAGTATAAGACCCAAAATTGATATTCAACTCGTTGTTTTTTTACCAGGCAAGCATTTGATGATCAAATTGAAATCTATAAAAGACTCTTTGCATGCCTGATTATTGTACATATTTGCTTTTTTTGTCTGCAGAGGCCCCAATCGCAGTCATTATGGCAAACACATTTAAATTTCAGAGAATATCTGTTGAACTATTTCAAGACAGTTATTTCGGGAAATAATCTCAGTTGTATTTTGTAACACATTTTATCTGAATATAGAATATTTGAGGTTTTTGTATGGTGTTTTCCAATGTCTGGTATTGTTTTTTATTTTTATTTTGTATTTTGTATTTTTGTTTGGTTAAACATGCACGACAAGCTTTTCTTTATGTTGCCCAACACTTCGATTTAAATAAAAGCTACTCTATTCGCTCCTTACATTTTACATGAAAGAATAATTTGTGATAGGCCATACTTATGTGGCGCCCACCCTATACTTAAAAAAGAAATGGGAGGGCCCATCCTACTTTCATTCTTCGGGGTCCCGTAAATAGAATGAAATAATGACTCTATTTCAACAAGGCAACTCAGGTGTTGACATCATGTTCCTGTTCAATATTCTGCATATATTACAACTTCTTCTATTTGATAATATCCGTGCATATAAAAAAAAGTTACGTCATATGTATATATATATATAATTTTTATTTTTTTATTTTTTTTCTTTCTATTGCTTATGGGTTTCAACGAAATTTGAGAACAAAAAACACCCTACAAATTGGAAGATGCTTTACATTTGGACCACAAACAATCTATTAATATGAATACTATTGGAATAAATATAAACAAATTATCTTTAATTTTTCCTTGTCTTCTTCCCCTCTATTATCCTTTTGTGGTTCTATATTTAGTCGCATTTCTATGATCACGACTTCCGGGTTCGCGGATTGGCATATGTTCATCTTCATCTCTATCTTCACACCATGAGCCTAACCAACCGTTGTCCCTTTCAATACTTAGCCAATTATCTAACCATCGGGTCCCGGGTTTGCGGTATCGAACACTTATGCCCCTTGTTCCGTCATATACATCTTGCACCCAAAAACTTTTGTGATCTGCAATTTATGCTTTTACTAGTCAGAACTCACCAGGGATTTGAAAAGATTGGCATTAATAAACGAACAATAGATGTTGTTCTGTGAGACACTTAGCCTTTTTTCCATTTTCTTCTTCCCGTCTATTATCCCTTTCTTGTTATATACTTAGTCGCCTTTCTATGATCGTGGGTTCCTTGGTTGACGAACCGATAGATCTTCATCTCTATCTATATCCTCACACGACGAGTCTGATCGACCGTCGTTCCTTTCCATACTTAGCCAATGTTATGGTCGCGGTTGTTGGGGTTGGTGCTTTCGAACTTTGTTGTTGCTTGTTTCATGATATACATCTTACACTCAAAACTTCCATGATCTACAATTCCACCCTGAAATCCTCGAACTCACAAGCCTCACTCTACCAGGGTTCACAAAAGTTTCAAAGCATCTATCGTTGCCTTCCATCCACACTACCGTTGTGCCCTTCCCAATGCACATTAATTATGGTTTTACTAGTGACAACTGAACACATTGGTATGAAATAATTGGCACCATTAACACGCATTAAACTGCCATTTACAGTATTTGGAATGACCGTCGTCCTTTCTATACTTAGCAAAAAAAATCCACTTGTTCCGTGATATACATCTTGCACCCAAAAAAAATTGTGATCTACAATTCCACCCCAAGCTCCTCCAACTCGCAAGCTTCACTTTACCCGGGGTCATAAAAAGTTTCAAACCATTTATTTCTCCCTTCCATCCCCGTCACAATCACGCCCTTCCCAATGCACATTAATTATTTCGGCCTCTAGATTAACTTCCGTTGTTCTGTGACCTGAAAACAACACCCGGAACTCCGCTATATACAAATTAATTGTCAGACTCCCACATCGTCCCCTCTTCAGTGTTACACATTATGCATTCAAATGTTTCGAGCTATACAATTTGACCCTCGAGGACTCACGTCTTCTGGGGAAACATTGTCACCCTATTTTGAAACAAGTATGGGCCACCGTTCCCTATTCCATACTTAGACACTTTTTCGATTGCGGGTTCCCGGGCTGACAGGCTCAAAATTGTGTTTTGAATCTTCTGCGACTTGCAAACAGTACCCGGAGTTTCGCGATATACAATTTGTTCACTGGAATGCCCCGTCATGAGCCCGACCATCCATCATTCCTTTCAATACTTAGTCGCAAGTTGGTTGTATGTTCATGACATGGTAAATTTCCATGCTTGCACATGCTGCAACCACTGTGTATTGAATTCGGCCTATCGTTGCCTTGTTCCATACTTAGACACTTTTTCGATTGTCGGTTCCCGGACTGGCGGGCTTAGGACTGTGTTTCCAATGTTTCGTGACTAGCAAACAGTACCCAGAGTTCCACGATATACAATTTGTCCGTAGAAATGCACCATCATGCCCCTTCCATGTTACGCGTTCTGCGGTCAACACTTCCAAGAGATACAATTTGACCCTCGGGCCCTCACCTCTGGTGGTTGTATCTTGTAGCCCTATTTTGAAACCCAACCAACCGCTTTCGATAATTAGTCATTCCTTAATTGTTGTTCCCTATCCCTGCCACCTTCGTACTTCATTATGGATATGCAATTAGTAAGCTTTAATGCCAACACTTCGTCATGCATGAACCTTAAACATGTCATTAATGAGCAAAAGGCTCGAGCAAATCTCCCACACTTCTGCCATATACAAATTGACCGTTGGACTCCTACATCATCCCCTCTTCCGTGGTACACATTTTGCACTCAAAAGTTTTGAGACATACAATTTGACCCTCGTGAAGTCACGTCTCCTGGGGAACCATTGTCACCCTAGTTTGAAGCCCATCCGACCACTTTCCATACTTGCCCATTTCATGGAATCTCTTTCGCGGATCCTCGGGTTGGCGAGTTCACGAAATCTCCAATTCTTAGTCACTGTTTATTGTGCCCGCCACCTTCGCACTTCCTTCAAAGTATGCAACGACCAAGGTTTAATGTTAACAATTCATCATGCAACAATCGTACAGACTGTCATTGAAAAGCAAAAGGCTCGACGAGACAGTCACATTGACTATCACTACGGAACTTGCCCAGAAACATGCAGAAAAGATCTTGCCATGTAATGGGATATCTATTACAAATTTCAATATATTAGTGAAAACGAGTACGACCAACCGTTTCCCTATTCCATACTTAAGCCATTTTTTCAATTGTGGGTTCCCAGACAAGCGGGCTCACGATTGTGTTTCCATTGTTCTGTGGCCTACAAACAGTACCCGGAGTTCCATGATATACAAATTGACCTCTGGACTGTCCCATCATGCCCTCTTTCGTGTTATTCATTTTTCACTCAAAAAAGTTCCGAGACATACAATTTGACCCTCGGGCCCTCACCTCTAGTGGTTGTACCTTGTGACCCTATTTTGAAGCCTGCCCAACCACTTTTGATAATTAGACACTCCTTAATTGCTCTTTGTTGTACCCACCATCTTTTCACTTCTAGGTATGCAATTACTAGTCTTTAATGCTAACAACGCATCATGCAACAACCATCGAGATTGTCATTAATGAGCAGAAGGCTCGATGAGATATCCCATTCACACGCATTGGAACAAGATTTGCGGAGGGTTATATTATCCCTTCCAACTCTTCATTTCAAACATCATCTGGAGCAAATGAACGTTCTCGTAAACTTATGGTAGCAACTCGATAACAATTCTGTGGAGATACAATGAATATCTTCGGACGTGAGGACCAGAACTTTGAGTGGTCCATGGCATACTCTTACTATTCATCCCGTTATGCCCAGAACGAAGTGAATTGGACCTTTGGAATCGCTCATGGAGGCTGCATCCCTGAGGTTTTTGACTGTAAGGAGGTGGTCTCTTGGTGCACCGAAAAATATATTTCAAGCCAAAGAATTAATCCACTGTGCAACCATTCTCTTGTTTCTTTGTCACCTCAGGTCTTCCGCAAGATGTTAAGATTGTTGGAGCCAACATTGACCTTCATAGGACAAGACTGCAAGTGGTTCCTAGAAAAACATGATAACGGGTTGGACCTCTTACCCGAGTTCCTTGAAGAACCAACAACAGTTGTTGAAGATATCACAAAGTTGCAGGTCAGTTCCTTTAGAAATCCATTTCGGGAAATTGCTTGGTTGTTTACAATAATAACGGGACATGAATCCATGACAAACATTTCCCACATAGTTCTTTATATTTTGTACTTCACAGTCAAGGAACAATTCATTTTTTATTGGGGGAAGCTAATTTCCGTTGAAATCTGTTCCCAACTATCACGATTCAAATAAGAGAATAAATTTTATATGTCATCCTACTTGATTTTCGCAATAGCACATTGTTGTCCATTTCCAAAACTGTTTATGTCCAAGAAAATAAACTATGAATTCGACCCAGTCACATTCTGGTACGAGGCCTTGTGGAGGTACAAGGCCTCCCATTGTTTTTATGAGGTTTTTAATGACTTTGTCTTGGTTTTCAAAGATTTATTGTTAGGAAAGGATGCTCCTCGGATGTCTGGCCAGGCAACCAAGTTTTTGGATAGGAAGAGGACACTTGAACGATAGGAAAATTATAGTGTAATAATGATCTTTGGATCCAAGGAAAATCCTACTTTCCTTCCATGTCACATCACAGACAAGATGTTTGTTACGGAAATTGCAAGGCAATACAACTACTGGTTGCATTTTTTCCATGGCAAGAGAAAAAAATAGTTCATTCCTCTGCCCTGGAAAGTCGGGGACTTCGTGTTCAGAAACATCAACAAGATTGATGAATTCGCAGGCCATTTCAAGAACTTCAACCTAAAATATGTTGAAAGGCTAAGAGGGTTCGACCCTAATGGGATTTTCGAGAACACTTACTATCAGTTGGCTTTAGCAGTTATTTTATCCATAGACGCCTGACCGAAGACAGAGATAGTGATGACAACACTCTTGCTCCTGACGATGGCGACGTAGAGACATTGCAAAGCGCAACTGAATTGTACAGACAACATGGAAAAGGCTCTGGTGAGAAGAGTGTCCAGTCCCCGACCAACACTCCCAAGAGCACGACATCACGAAACATCGCTTCAACAACCCACCCCAATAAGAAAGCAACCCAGAAATCTTCAAACGTAGGAGGAGATAAGAACCCTGCTCGCGGAAATATTCATAGTTCTCACAAGTATCCAGTGACGAAGAAGAGAAAAAACATTGTAGGGTAGGCGGAAGAGCCCGAAACTGAAAGTGAGGACATGGAACTTGAAACATCTGTAGATTACATGTTCCGCAAAGTTGATCTACCCACGGATGCGATGTACCATAGTTTGAAAATGGAAATAGTTGAGACCGACTTTTTTGACGAAGATGAATCCTTCGTATTCCAGAGCGTTGTTTTTGACAGCCAATCTAAACATTTAATTATTGAAAAGAGAGATGTAACAAATAAGAAAGGGAAATCTCGTTCAGAGATTAACCTTAGGAAAATGCAGCCATCCCAAATCTCTCGATTTCACCTTAGGAAGCGGATAATGCCAAACTGAACGACCAAATCAAGGAATTGGAGGAGGCTTTGATTCCTACCCCAGTGTTTGCCAGTCCTTTAGCAAAAACCATGCTTGCCATCCCTGCAGCCAAGTTACAAGGATCCTCCAGCCTCCTCACATCCTGTAGAGGCTATGTAGAGAAGAATACCAAGAAAAGAATGTAGCTAATTACTGAAGCTTGGGAAACATCACAAAATATAGCTTCCTTTCGAACAAGGGAAAATGATTTACATGAACATTTGCAAATGAATTTAAAAAATGAATAACGTTTCTATCTAAAGACAGTGACCCCTTTTGCCAACCATGTCATCAACATCTCAGATCTAAAAGGAAGACAAGAGGATCTCCCCTCCCCAAACCGGATCAAACAATTAAAAGCATGTTGGAAAGAGAAAGTTAAGAACCTGCAGCTCATTGTTGAATCATGTGAACAAGCCATATCAAAGAAATATGAATTATTCATAAACGTGACCCAAATAGACTTATCCGGAAGTACCAACGAGGTTCAAGACCCAAACTTAATCCTCAAATCCTCGTCCTTAACCAAGCAAGCCTTTGATGAACAAGTTGATATTTTAAAGGGGTTGTCTTTAGAAACGTTTTATGGCATCCTTGAATATGGTGAAGATGATGTTGAGAATTGGCTAGTGGACTATTCGGCACACAATGAAGAAATTGAACAGGCTCTGCATAGTATTTCTATGGATCTAAGGAAATTAGAAAACGAGCTTTTCAACATAGAAATCCGGGGTGAAATCAATGTGGCCCCCATGAGAAGCTACATTGAAGACTGGCTCCAAAGGAGAATGGACAAGCTCACCGACGAAGGGCAACAACCGGTTGGCACGATTCTAGTGGTCGTTGACGAGAGCAACAAAAAGGCATCAACTTCATAGTAAGTCTATATTGATCACATCTTGCTTTCTTTATCAATCCAATTATTCTACCTCTTTAAATAGAAATCTCTAACCAAAGACTCATAAGTTCCAATTTCTTCTTTTCAGGTATTCCTCTCTACCGTCGCACACTTATTCTTTCTACAGTCCTATTTCTTGTACTTATTTCTTTTATGGTCCACGAGAGCCCCAATCCCAGTCTATAAGACAAATGCATTTAAATTTCCAGAAATATGTAACAGACATTATTAATTTTTTATAAATTCCAAAGAAAACTAATTCAGAAACAATTTCGATAGTGCCTTGTGTGCTGCTTTCGGAATGCTACATTTTTTTTCTTCAACTATGTTGGATGTCAGGAAATTGTGTTTATTATATTTGAATGTTTAATGTGTGTGATTCCTAGTCATTTTTTCCAGGAACCTTTATTTGAAGTCATTGAGATAGAAATTTTCTAAGTCCCATATTTGAACTATACACACCCCATGAAAAATCTTAAATAGGAGTATCACATTTATAAAAAAACGCAGTAGGGTTGACATCCTCGTTTGCATATTAACCACATATTAATATAATATTATTATTAACTAATTCGGGAGGGTCTTTGGGGGTCATCTACTAGCCCAATGTTTTATGGTTGGCGTGTGACACACTGGCACGAGTCATCCTCTACATGGATACCACCTGTACTTCAAGATACTTCCCACGTGTCTCTGTATTCCCATTCCAACCTAGCAGGAACTACGCTGCCATGAAACACTTGTTTCATATTAGGTTAAAAAAATGAAAAATAAAATTGTTGAGCGAATGATTATAATATTAATGAATTCATTGTTGTGTATGATGTTTGCCTTGAATCTATGTCCGTGGAGAGTCCATTATACCATAAACAAAGAGGTCTTATAGGTAAACTTATTCTCAAGTAAAATAATTACGTAAAAGTAAATAATAATTATTATTGTTATTAATTAACTTAGATCCATAATTGATTTATATATGTTTCACTTCTAGTGATAACATTATTATCATATTCCTTATTTCATTTTAGGTAAAAAAGATAAAAATAAAATTGTGATCCCATGTTTAATGCCTCTACCCCATTAGTAGAGAGATTTATCTATTATTCAATAAAACGAGCTCCTCAAATAATTCTCAAATGGTGCCTTATACTTCCTTCTCTTTTTTACAATGAGCTAAAATAGGTTAGGTTTCATGATTATAAATTTATATATTAGTATATGTTTTATGAAAAAATAGAAGGGAGCGTGACAAGCTAGTGTTATAGATGGCTTCAAGGGGTAGGTTGACCTGGGTAAAATGTGTGTTGGAGGGGATCTCATTTATCGGTTGTTCTTAGCACACATTCCTAAAATGAAGTTGGAAAAGATTAGAAGAAAATGCTTTATTTTTTAAGCATTAGGGAAAGATACAAGGAAGGGATACCCTTGGTCAAATAGAGAAAGCTTGTAAAGCCAAAAGACATTGGTGGTTAGGGTTTAAAAAACATGCCCCTATTTGGCCAAGCATTAGCAACAAAAAGCCTTTGAAGGATGATGCAAAATGAAGAATTATGGGTAAAGTGATGGTTGTGAAGTCAATTGGGTTTAGCTTGAGTGGTTGGGAGGAATGATTGTTATCCTCCTCACGCGGGTTCAATTCCTGTAAGTGACATGTTGAGCTCATCATGAGTATATTGTTGTAATGGCTTCGAGCCTTGTTGTTGACCAACCTTTCCAATATTAGAAAGATGGTTGCTCTAAAAAGTTGGAAAAGGAAATAGAACCATGATTGAGGCAATTGCTCGAGGAAATTCAAGCTATCAAAACCTTTAAAATTTACGCATAACAACTTGGAAATTTATCATTTAATAAACACATTAGATCTAGGATTCATCTCTATTTGGAATCAAGGCTGGAAATCAACTTGACAGTTGTAACTTCAAGGGGAGATAACATGAGAATGGCATCAATTCATTTTTAGCTTAAAACATAGTGTCATTAGACTAAAGAATAATGAAGATTATATAATATGGTCAAAGAATAGATCTACAAGGAATTATACAAAAAAACTAGGATGGAGGAAGAAGCAAGGTGAAAGGTGGTGGAAATCCATGTGAAAATTAAACAATGTTTTAAAAGGTAGAATTTTTCTTTGGTTGGCATTATTGAACAAGATACTTACATGGACAATTCTCACAAAGGATATTGCATGGTCCATGTAGGTGTATTTTGTGTAAAAACAATGGTGAATCTATATGTCATTTATCAATGCATTATCCCTATTCAAAAGAACTATGGAGTGAGGCACTAAGATTGACAGGTTGCAAAGGAAAATGGGAAGGGGAATCTATCTTAACTTTACTTTGAAGGGTGGTATAAGGTTAACTTTCTTTAAGAACATAAGCTTTTCCATGCATTGTGGTGTGGGCAATATGCCTTGTGAGAAATGAAGTGACTTTCAAAGGTAAAGAAATACTTCCAATCCAACTCTATGATCAAATTAGTCTTGCTAACAGTGGAATTTGGAAACCAATAAAAGTAAAGCTACCAAGAATTCTGAAAAAATCCATAAATAGAGAAATCCATGGTTTGGGGATATTTTAATGGTGCTTGTCAAGGTTCTCTGGGTATTTGTGGTGTAGGGGGTGCTACCCCCCCCCCCCACAATCTAGGGGTAACTAGGGAGATGATGTCTCGAGGCCCACATGTAGCAGACATGGAGTGTCGAGAGCCCGATGCACAACACAGCCTACAGAGCCCCTCTATTTCACCACAATTCATCATTATTATCACCATTTCAATAGAGCAACATCCACTACACCAACTTGGCTCCAAGAAGATAGCAGGTCTTGCTTTAGGAGGCAAGAGTTCAAGTCTCATGGCAAGGGTTACTTTAATATTTGAAGCGTTCAAACATGTTGCAAAGAATCCTTTCTTGATTATGGAACGTCTGCTTGGAAATTATACCCTCTACCTAGTTTCACCTTGGTGGTTGACATGGTTTCCTAGTAAGTTGGTCACCCTCGCGAAAAGGGTTGTTATTGGGTGGTTCCTTGAAGGGTCATCGTTCCATTCTTGCTCATACTTACCACTTTCCACACTTCTTCCCGTATGTTTCCTTGTGTTTTGGGATTTTGGGCTCATTGACCCCGAGAAGGGCTTGTACCTCATTTCATGGGAAGAAGAGTGATGCAGACCCCCCCCCCCCCTTTTCTCCTCGGGGCTGCTCGACCTCCCGGTTAAGAATCGATTAATCTACGAGCTGAATTAGCTCCTCGAAACCTTATTTTTCTCAATCTTAATCAAACACAGGCCATGTTATCATCCTCAGGGTTTTCACGGTCACGATCTGATCGTTACTGACTTGTCTGTCATTTGACGGTTCACAGAAATTGTCGTCTGCCAACATGCTCACTCTTTATCGGAGAGCTCTCCCTCCACAATCGACAAGGTGCTCAACCAACCTCCTTTAAATCGTGGTCGTTGATCCCCTATCTTGACGAAATTAACGATTCTAGCAAATAACGGGCTGTGAACTAGCACGCTCCCTAATTTTTCCTCCGCTCCCCGCAATGAGTCCTCACTGTCGATTTTTTTGTTCTTAGATCGACGACTATCTGTGGGTCCTTCTCTCTTGGCAATCTTTCCCAAATCTCACAGTGACAGCACTAGCCTCTTCCTTGCACGCGACCTTGGGATGTGACCCGGGGCTTAACCTCTTGGTGCTTCACGACTTCGGAAAATTTCAATCGGGACCAGATCAATGGTCCTTGTTCTCCTTCGCGACCAACGGTCGAGATCTATTTTGGGACTCCACGCTTCAGGAGTTCGGGGTGTCCCAACCTTCACTTTCCCCTGGAGTATTCAGTACCTGAAGTTCTAGATCAGGCACCACGCATCCCCCTGAAATCAATGGCTCTGGTCCACTTCGGGACTTCGGCCTTCAGAAGTCCCAACTTCTCCATACTCGCTTCTCCTAGAGCGCTTTCACCCAGAGTTCACGATCCGTTGACACGTGTCCCCCATAGATCGACGATCACAAGACACTTCGGTTATTCGGGCTTTGGGAGTTTCAAAATCTCGCCCTTTTCTTTCTCCTGGAGTACTTTTACTCGAAATACATAATTTGTCAACGCATGTCCTTCTCGTTCTGACAACTACGATCCACTTCGCCTCTTCAAGAGTTTCAACTCTTTCACACTCATTTTCTCTCGGAGTGGTTTCACCCAAAGATGACAGATTTCTGCCACGCGTCCCTTTGGATCTGATGATCTAGATCTTCTTTGCTCTTGTCTACTTCCTTTCGGAGTGTTAGGGCTCTAAAATTCTTGATCTCGCGCCACGTTTTCTCCGCAACAGACGGTTGCAATCTAGTTTGGCCTTCGGGACTTCGGGAGTTTGTCACACTCCACGATTGAAATCTTTCGAAGTGACTTTCCCTGAAGTCTTAGATCTCTTGACACATATCTCATGGCGACTAACGACCTAGATTTATTTCGGCCTTCAGCTCTTCGGGAGTTCTTCCACCTCTATTCTCCAATTCCTTTGAAGTGGTTACGCTCCGAAATGCAGGATCTCCTGCCACATGCCCCTTCCTTGACAACAAATGATCCCGATCCTCTTCGGGACTTCGGGACTTCAACAAGTCTGCTTTCCTATGCACACAAAGAGTTAAGGCCCATGCACTTTACCTGGATTCAACGCTTATTGGTCCTTCACACCCATATCCGATGGATGGGATTTGTCCTTCTCCTCTCGTGTTCCTCCTTTGTCCTAGACCCTGATCTGACAGTCCATATCTCTTCTTGCAGCCGATCTGATGGTTTTTGTCACTCCTCCTCCTAAGCTTCTTTGTTCTCCCGGACCTGGGGAAATTTTGTAAGTGCTCAAAGGTTGTGGCCTTCAAACCTGATTGCTAGGGTCTCGATTCCGCTTTTCCTCTTGAGCTTTGACAATGAAAATTGACCTCGGTTCTGGCACACACTTGCGCTCTGCGTGCAAACTTGCACTACTCCTCCTGAGCTTCTGAAATTGGAATAAATTCACTCATGTGCGCACTCTTTGCGCTATCTCTCTTGAGCTTTGCTTACTCAAGTTATAAGGTTTCAGTCCCTTTACTCCTCAAAGGGATTCTTGTGCCTTCTCGACAACTTTTGCTCAAGAACTCCTTGCTGAGCTTTCCAGAGTATTTAGTAACTCTGCGAGTGTCTTCTCCTTCGACACTTCTCTCCTCAAAACTCAAACAGAGTTCACATGTGCACTCCCTACACCTGCTCAATGCCCTCCTGCCAGAGCTCTACAAAATCTTCAACAATTATGTTTCTTTATGCTTCCTCTGCACAGTCTCCTCTCCAAGGTGTTCAATAACCTCGAGGATACTTTTGAGTTTTTAAATGTTCAAGTGTGCCCTCCTTGCACGTTCTTCTCGGACTTGTAAGAGATCAGATGCGCACTCCTTGCGTTGGCTACAGAGTTTCCAATACCCTGTCGTGCCCTCCTTGCATTGCCTAAAGAACCCATAACAACCCCACAAAATCTCAAACAGATATTGAATTCTATCCTTACCCTGCAGATGAAATCTAACACATACACCTACAACATATATCCATAAACACCCACATATAACATTCATCAAATACACATAAACACACAGAAAGATCATATGTAGGAAAAATTGCTTTTGTATTATCTTTGAATGTCTATACAGATGTTTACAAATGATGGACTATAACATAGACTCAACTCTCTCCCCTCTGCTATCTTGAGTTCTCTCTACAACTCCCTAAAACTACTAACCCTCTCTCTGAATTACTCCCTCTGAGAACTACTACCTCCTTTGAGGCCTACTAACTCCCTTTGAGAACTACTCTAGTGGTGTTTAATCACCATTTACAACGTCTATCTACTCCATAAAAAAAAAACCAACTACCACTTAAGTTTTGTTACATTAAATTCTAGGAGTGAAAATCCCATATCACTCATGATCATTCAACTCCCAAGCATTTTGATCTTCTTCAGTTTTCAATCAGTTCAAAAAAAATATTTGCAGGAAACACCAGTGTTAAGATTCTGAATTGATTCAAAGGCGCGCTAAGGCACTGAGTTGTCTCTCCATGTGTGCTTGCTGACGAAGCTCCTACATCATACTCCATTGCTGGGAAAATCATGAGCTCATGCTCATGGCTCCCTCTACTCTCTTGTTGAGATCCTTCAGGGTCCCATACCTAAAATTGGAGCTGTCCACTTGCTCTGATTTGCTGCTCCTGCGGGTTTTGTTTTGTTCCATCCTGTTGGACATGTTTAACACGTAGCATATGCTTGTCATTGATGGAAAGTACAACAATGAAGATGGCATGGGTACAGGAAGAATGTACAGAGGATTGTTGGCAGGTTATCAGGCAAAGTAAGCTTGTCATTGATGGCAAGATCAGAGTATGCAACGAAGGCAAAACATGGACAAAGTACGCTCCGGAGGAGAAGTGCCAGGGATCGCTGGATCTCATCTTGAATTCCCGATGGCCGTCAGATCTGAATGAAGACAAAAGGAGCGCGCAGATATGGAGGATAGATCTCGGGCGTTAGATCCGAGAGCAGGGTTCGACCATCGTTGGATCGACGAGAACCTGCACGTTCTTTAAAGTGCAAGGAGTAGAGGGCTCACAAAATCCCGAAAGCAAGAGTATCGTCCATCGCAGGAGGTTATGTGGACCGTTGATTCGACTCCCTATCGGAGTCTCGAGGATCGCGAGTTGAAGAGGGAGACAGATCTCAGCCGTCAGATCTGAGCGCAGGGTCCGACCACCGTTGGATCGAGGAGAATCTGCACGGTCTTTAAAGTGCAAGGAGAAGTGGGCGCAATCACAATATGCAAAATCGCGATGAAATTTGAGCCGTTAGATCAAGCTTTGATCTGGACCGTTAATTCCAGTCAGTATCGGGGATCGGGACTTTGAAGTGACAAGAACACTTGACATCAAGAACCCCGATTTCGCGATATGCGATATCGCGATGCAATCGCAACCATTGAATCGAGAATGAATCTAGACCGTTGATCCTCTGCATGGAGTATCGGGGATCGGGACTTTGAAATGACAAAATCACTTGACCTCAACAACCCCGATTTCGCGATATGCGATATCGCAATGCAATCGCAGCCATTGAATCGAGAATGAATCTAGACAGTTGATTATGGCTCGTATCGGGTTTTCGGGGATCGCGACTTGGAGAGGTAAAGAAACCAATGCATCAAGAACCCCGATTTCGCGGTATGAGAAATCGCGATTGAATCTGAACCGTCAGACCAAGAAGTGATCTAGACCGTCGACCCAACTCACGACAGCAGACCACGTCAGCTAGGGACACGTGGCACAATCAGGTAATTACAAGTGTCAGAATGATTCAACATTTCAAGCACATGTAAGTCATGAATCAGAGTGACACGTGGTAGTATTCAACATGTGTCAATCCACGTATGACGTCAGCAGATGGACACCATATCGGAGTTTCGCGGATCGCAACTTAGAGATGTCAAAGAAACATTGCAACAAGAATGCTGATTTCGCGATATGCGAAATTGCGATGCAATCGCAGCCGTAGAATCAAGCTCTGATCAGGACCGTTGATCCCATGCCATTATGAGGTATCGGGGATCGCATCTTGGAGAGTCGAGATGCCTCATCTCCAGACTCGCGAAATGTGAAATCGCGAAAGCACCTTATGCATAAGGCTGTGGTCACAGCCCTTGGTCACATCAGCGAGAGATGGACAGATGTTAGAAGACAAGGATGAGCCGAGCCTTGTCGCACGGTCAAGTGGAGAACGACACAGAAGGTGACACGACAGGAGTGGGGCCCTTCATCAATGCTCCACCATTCCGGACCCCCCCCCGGTATTAAAGACAAAAAGGCAAGGGGGGTCCGGAATCGCTTGAGCGTCGTTGATCTAGGTGCTTTAATCCTGACCGCTCGAGAGATGCGCGCCCAATTCCGGACCCCCCCCCTCCGCTTAAAGATAGAATGGCAAGGGGGCTCCGGAATCGAATCCCGACCGTAGATCTGAGAGCACAGATACTGATCGTCTAGATTTGCTCGCCGCATATCCAATGATGTAGATGAATTTAAACAAGATCGAAGGGCTACTAAGGCACGACGCAGTGAAACTGCCAGAAACCATCGATGGCGTCTGCTAGAGAATTTGAAGAGACCCCTGTGTGATCGCCAGAGGAGAAGCAGAGTCTCCAAGCTTCATCCAAGTGAAGGAAGACTATTCTTAGAAGGGATTGACAAATGTATGAGCGTGGAAGCCTGTAACTAAAACAGAGAAGGTGAGCTCGACTGTCAAAGAGAAGACGAAAAGTCTCAACTGCTAGAGAGGCTGAGGAATCTCAGCATAACATCCAGTGATGTTGAACGTGTGGGAAAACAACCAGAGAAGTTGAAGAGTTAGGATTATGATCACGCAGAGCACTCGAGAGGTGGAGGATATTGGCGCGGTTTGAGCATGCAAAGGAATGGAGAATATTGCATGCACAAGATGCACAAAAGCTATATATACACGGTACAAAGAAGAGAAGGGTTGTT
>ML778384.1:528391-550278 GCA_009831015.1 Picea engelmannii | reverse complement strand
ATGATAATGTAAAGAATGTAATTATTACTTATCATATAAAGAAAAAGAGGTTTTTACCCTGCATGGGTTTCCTCGGAAAATATCTGTCTCTGTGTTTCTCATATATGTGACTGATGTTGAATGTGCCTGTGTTTATTTCTCTGCATTAGTGTGGTCATCATTCAGTGTTTCTGCAAAGAGTTTTAAAAGAAGCATAATTGTTTAAGCTCAGTAACAACTGATTCACCCCCCCCTCTCAATTGTCCAACACATCCTTCTCTGCTGACTGCTTCTTTGTGATGCTTCCAGCATCAATCTCTTTATCTCCTCTATTTCTTTGTCCAGATGGTCCACTGGTTGGCTCTTCTCCTTCATCCCATTTTGTTGTATCTCCTCTTCATCAACCTCCAACCTGACTTGTAGGATTAGCTGACTTTGCATCTTTACCCTTCTCTCCAGGGCCTCTAGTTCTTCACACAGATCAAAAAAATCCATGCTATCTGCTGCTCTCTCCTCTGTTGTAGGTTCACATTCTACAGTTATTTCCTGCTCAGCTTCCTGGTTGAAAATTTTGAGCCATTCCTCAGAATGCTCTTCTCCTTATGCTACCGCTGTAGGCTCCAATTCTTCATGTTCATATTTTTGGTTGAAATTTTTGAGTAATTCCACCCAACGTTCTTCTTTCTCCATCTCTTGGGCACATTGTAATGTGTGCTCTTCCTCCTCTATGACAATCTCTGTTGGATTTCTCCTCCTTTCATGCAGATTGATCTATTGTGTTTCCTCCTCACTAATGGATAGATCAATCTGATCCCCCATATTATCTTCATCTCTTGTGGCACTAGCTGGCCATTCTGTTGCAGACTCCAGTTCTGCAGTCTCACCATTGAGTTATTGCTCAGCTTCCTTCTTTGACAGATTGAATCCTATCATCTCCCTTGTTGGCATATCTTCAGCTTCCTCCAGCTGCTCCTCATGTTGACATCCTGTCTTCCTTTTCATGACTACATCCTAAGAGTCCTTTTCTGGTTCTGGATTGTTCAACCAATCCTCCAACATCTTCAGCTCTTGCTTCCATTTAGTGAGAAATTCATCTGAATGCTCCTCTTTTTCTGTTGGGGCAGACATCAGTGTCTGCTCCTTCTCCTTCTCTTTGACAATCCTTGTTGGTTGTCTTTCCTCTGCTGCACCTGTATCACAGACATAGTTGGTTTTAAAATCATTCGTCCCCATGACCTCTCTTTTGGATTCTTGTTGCATCATCTCCTCATGTGCAATGCTTGTGCTAGCATCTGTTGAAATATTTGGCAGGAATATTTGAATCCCTCCAACGATTAGAACAGTCCTTTGATCCTCCTCCTCTATGATGGAAGTATTTAACTTCTCATCATCTTCATTCACATGGCCTGCAACTCCACATGAATCTTCATACAGATGAGGCCTTTCTTCTGCCTCCCTTCCATCTGTCAACACTCCTTATTGATATGAACTCTCAGCTGAGTTCATGAGACTGTCAGATAGTCTCCTCCTCTTTCCCTTTCCCACCTGGAAATTTGGGATTCCACTCCTGCCCTCCCAGCAGTCTATGAGATCTTCAAATGATCTCATATCATTGCTCACCTAAAAACTTAAAAATTTATCTTTTCCCTCCTGACAGTTCATGAGATCTATAGTTGATCTCATCTCATCCTCATCACTGAGGTTCCTCCCAATCTATGGTTCACAGATGTGAATCACTTTACCCTCTATGCCACTGAGGTTTTTAGCATGCCTCAACCACTTCCTCACTACTTGTTGTTGCCTTCTGGCTAACAACTTCTGGAAAGGCCACTTCGTTTCCTCCTCAAAGGCCATTCATATGTCCAGTGTACCTTTGTTTCCTGCTGCATCCTCCATGTCAACCTCTCCATCCTTGCTCTGATCTCCTTGAGCTCTTTTTCTATCTCAGTTTTGTTTTTCCACTGGTGGTCCTTCTCTTGACCACACCGATGGCCTTCAACAACCATTTTCACCCCCTGCTTTCCTTCCTGGCAAGTTTGTGCATTATTTTGTCACCCAAAGCATCTCCAACTTTTCCCTGTAGCCTACCTCGCTATCCATTTGTTGTTGCATACGTGCAACCATCATTAACAGAGCATCACACTCTATCTCCTCCTTCACCTGTTGTCTACAGGCACAATTAAGCTTATGATACCATTTGTTGTTTTCAGATTACCTCTTTTCACCTTCTCACCTTTTCTTGCAATCTGCAGACAAATTTTAATCTCCGATACCACTTGATGCAGACCCCCCCCCCCTTTTCTCCTCGGGGTTGCTCAACCTCCCGGTCAAGGATCAATTAATCTACGAGGTGAATTAGCTCCTCGAAACCTTACTGGTCTCAATCTTAATCAAACATAGGCCCTGTTATCACCCTCGAGGTTTTCATGGTCACTATCTGATCGTTACCGACTTGTCCGTCGATCGACGATTCACAGAAATTGCGGGTTGACAATGTGCTCACTCTTTATTGGAGAGATCTACCTCCGCAATCGACAAGGTGCTCGCCCAACCTCATTTAAACTGTGGTCTTTGATCCCCTGTCTTGATGAGATCAACGGTTCTAGTAAATAGCGAGCTACGAACTAGCACGCTCGCTATTTTTTCCTCAGCTCCCCTCAATGATTCCTCACCGTCGATTTTTTCATTCGCAGATCGACGACTATCCGCGGGTCCTTCTCTCTTGGCACCCTTTCCCAAATCTCACACTGACAGTGCTAGCCTCTTCCTTACATGCGACCTTGGGCTGTGACCTGGGGCTTAACCTCCTGGTGCTTCACGACTTCGACAACTTTCAACTGGGACTAGATCAACAATCCTCGTTCTCCTTCGTGACCAACGATCGAGATCTATTTCAGGACTCCACGCTTCAGGAGTTCGGGGTGTTCTAACATTCGCCTTCCCCTGAAGTATTTAGTACCTGAAGTTCTAGATCAGGCACCACACATCCACCTCAAATCAACGGCTCTGGTCCACTTCGGGACTGTGGCCTTCAGAAGTCCCAAATTCTCCACGCTCGCTTCTCCCGAAGCGCTTTCACCCGGAGTTCACGATCCGTTGACATGTGTCCCCCACAGATCGATGTCACAAGCCACTTTGGTTATTCGGGCTTTGGGAGTTTCAAAATCGTGGCCTTCATTTTCTCCCGGAGTACTTTTACTTGAAATACACAATTTGTCAACGCGTGTCCTTCTGGATCTGATGGCTATGTGTTGGACAACTGAGAGGGGGGGTGAATCAGTTGTCACTGTGCTTAAACAATTATGCTTCTTTTAAAATATTTACAAGGCACTCAATGATGATCACAATAATGCAGGGAAATGAACAATGACACATTCAGCATCAGTCACATATATGAGAAACACAGAGACAAATATTTCCCAAGGAAACCCATACAGGGTAAAAACCTCTTCTTCTTTATATGATAAGTTTTATTTACATTCTTTACATTATCATACATTTGAGCACCAACTCATTGTGAGGCTCCAACCTCTGTTTTGCAAGCTGCAACTTGCTGAGAGCAACAACTCTCTGTTTTTCTCTAGCACCCACTAGAAGGAAGCACCAACTAGAAGGAAGCACCAACTAGAAGGAAGCACCAACTAGAAGGAAGCACCAACTCCCTGGTTTCTCTAGCACCAACTAGAAGGAAGCACCAACTCCCTGGTTTCTCTAGCACCAACTAGAAGGAAGCACAAACTCCTTGTGTTCAAGCCCCCACTTGAACCTATGAGGACACCAGTCCTCCCTAGCACCTCCCAACCACCCTGGATTATGAATACGAAATACTAAAACCTATTACAGTGATATAGTGTTCAATAACATCTTACCAGTCTCATCACTGTTCTGCAAGATTTTGCTACTCAGACTTCCTCACTGTCTTCCAGCATGCATCCGCTGCCCATTCTGATCTTCTGTTTTTTATGCTCTGTGTGCCATGTCCATTCGCTGCACAGTTCTTCTTCTGTTCTTTTCAGCTGTTTCACTCTGATCATTCTTCATGCATGAATCACCTTCAACAACAACATCCACAGCAATTCCAACAACAACAACAACCACATCTCTTCTATGTACTATGTATTTATAGCTTTTATGCACCTTGTGCATGCAATGCGTGCAATACCTCTACATACTCACACCGCACCGATATCCTCCACAACTCGAGTGCTCTGTCTGATCATCATCGTGACTCTTTAGCTTCTCTGGCCATTTTATCCACTCGTTTAGCATCACTGTATGTTATGCTGAGATTCCTCAGCCTCTCTGACAGTTGAGACTCTTCGTCTTCTCTGTGACAGTCAAGCTAACCTTATTAAAAATATTTCTGTGGTTGGGGTTTTCATGATTGGTCGGAATAGCCACAGTCTTGTCAATAGAGTGCCAACGTTTCGGATCCAAATCAGGATCCATCTTCGGGACAATGAACCTGGGTTTAGATGATGAGAAGAATTTAGTTTAAATATTGGAATTGATGTGAAATCTAAGTGTCGGYTAGGTTGTATTGGTAAAAATTCTTTTTTATTATTTATTTAGTGTTAAATTTAATTAGGGTTTTGTTATTGGTAAAATTTATTTTTTATTATTATTTATTTAGTGTGATTGAAATTAATTAGGGTTTTGTTTTAATTRTTTTGAAATTATTTTAAATTATTATTGTATCAATGTATATTAATTTTTGTTTTAATTAACTAGAGTCTAGGTAGTTAGTAGGGTTTATTATTAGGTATTTAAGTGGTTTATTCAATTATTTAAGGGTTTGTTTATTAATGTTATTTAGGTTTTAATGTTTGTTTAAAAGGTTATATTAGGGCTTAAAACTTTATAGGTGAAATATTCCTAAGTTTATTAATATTCTTAAAAGAGAAAGTTTAATTTTAAAAAGTTTTAAATTCAAGAGTGATTAGGTGGGGTTTTAATGAATTAAACTTAAAGAATTTTTGAGATAGTTTTTTGCAAGGATTATTACTAACCTTCTCTGTTCCAGTTACAAGCTTCAATGCTCATCCAGCTGTCAATCGCCTCCACGAGCATCTTCATCCCTCTTGAAGATTCCCAGAGACTCTTCATCTCCTCTGTCAATCACACCGAAGTGTCTTCGAGTCCTCTGGAAGACACCATCAGTGGTTCTGGATGTTACACTGTGACATGTAACAGTAGCCCTTCGATCTCCTTCAGTTTCATCTGCACCGTTGGATTAGCTGTGATTTAAGCATTTCACACTTTCGCAATTTGGAGATTCTGCGATGAGGTATCTTGACTCTTCATGTTGCAAGCTCCGAAAAGGATCTTGGTTGCTCTAGCTCCCTCCTCTACGTGACCACAGGCGGTGACCACCAATTATAGCGATATTTCACCTTTTCGGTATTTTGGCATTTGTATGATCTCGTGTTTTGACACTCCCAGACGCGATCCCCAAAATTCCGAGGCGGAGCTTATCTGCACTAGGTCCTTCCTCGATGTGACCACATGCGGTGACCACAGGTTGCGCTATAAGGCGCTGTGAACTTATGGTCTTCATTGACTCTGATCAACGGTCCACAATCTCGATGAATCAACGGTCCAGATATTTTTGCGATCTCGCATCTCGCTGTTCCTTAGATGGAGGCTCTCATTACTCCAAGTCGCGATACGCGAAGCTCCGAGATGGAGCTTAGATCAACGGTCCAGAACTCTTGGTGATCTGACGGTCCAGATCTTATCATGAGTTTGCTTCTCGCGATTTCTGTGATGGAGGTTCTCATCACTCCAAGTCGCGATACGCGAAGCTCCGAGATGGAGCTTAAATCAATGGTCCACGATTTTGATGAATCTACGGTTGTGATTAAATCACGATTTCGCATATCACAATTTCAATGGTCATATTTCTTGCCTCTCCAAGTCGCGAGTCGCGAAACTCCGAAATGGAGTCGATGGTCCATATCACACCTTGATCTGACGGATGCGATTAAATCACGATTTCGCATATCACGATTGCAATGGTCATATTTCTTGCCTCTTCAAGTCGCGAGTCGCGAAACTCCAAAATGGAGTCAGGAATTGTAAATGGGATCCAACAATCAGAAATGCTACTTCTCCTCCCGAGCTTACTTTGTTCCGCTTACCCTGATCTTGCCATCGATGATCTACCAACAATCCTCTGCACTATCTCTTTTGAGCTTATTCGAATATTCTCTGCAACGTCTTCTCATAATGCCCATCTATTACATACTTTCTGTACTCATGCCATCTTCATTGTTGTACTTGCCATCAATGACAAGCATTCGCTATCTGTTCGCTATCTATTAAATATTTGCTAACACTATGATCCACTTCGGCTCTTCGGGCTTCAAGAGTTTCAACTCCTTCACACTCATTTTCTCCTGGAGTGGTTTCACCCGAAGACGACAGATTTCTACCACGCGTCCCTCTAGATCTGACGGTCCAGATCTTCTCTGATCTTCTCGACTTCCTTTCAGAGTGTTAGGCCTCCAAACTTCCTGATCTCGCACCACGTGTTCTCCGCAATGGACGGTTGTGATCTACTTTGGGACTTCGGGAGTTTGTCACAATCCACAACCGAAATCTTCCGAAGTGACTTTCCCCGAAGTCTCAGATCTGTTGACATGTATCTCTTGGTGACCAATGACCCAGATCTATTTTGGCCTTCGGCTCTTCAGGAGTTCTTACACCTCTATTCCCCAATTCCTCCAAAATGGTTATGCTCCAGAGCGTAGGATCTCATGCCACATGCCCCTTCCTTGACAACAGATGGTCCCGATCCTCTTCGGCATTCGGGAGTTTCAACTCCTTCACACTCATTTTCTCCTGAAGTGGTTTCACCTGAAGACAACAGATTTCTCCCACGCATCCCTCTGGATCTGACGATCCAGATATTCTCCGCTCTCATCGACTTCCTTTCAGAGTGTTAGGCCTCCAAACTTCATGATCTTGCACCATGTGTTCTCCACAACAAATGATTGCGATCTACTTCAGCCTTTAGGACTTCAGAAGTTTGTCACACTCCATAATCGAAGTCTTTCGAAGTGACTTTCCCCGAAGTCTCAGATCTGTTGAAATGTATCTCCCGAAGACCAACGACCCAGATCTATTTCAGCCTTCGGGAGTTCTTCCACCTCTATTCTCCAATTCCTCCGAAGTGGTTATGCTCCAGAGCGTAGGATCTCTTGCCATGTGCCCCTTCCTTGACAACAAACAATCCCAATCCTCTTTGGGACTTCGACAAGTCCGCTTTCTTGTGCACACAAAGGGTTAAGGCTCGTGCACTTTACCTGGATCCAACTCTTGTTGGTCCTTCACACCCAGATCCAATGGATGGGATCTGTCCTTCTCCTCATGCGTTCCTCCTTCATCCTAGACCCTAATCTGACAATCCATATCTCTTCCTACAGTCGATCTGACGATTTTTATCACTCCTCCTCCTAAGCTTCTTTGCTCCTAGACTTGGGAAAATTTTGCACACAAAGGGTTAAGGCTCGTGCACTTTACCTGGATCCAACACTTGTTGGTCCTTCACACCGAGATCCAATGGATGGGATCTGTCCTTCTCCTCGCGCGTTCCTCCTTCATCCTAGACCCTAATCTGACAATCCATATCTCTTCCTACAGTCGATCTGACTGTTTCTATCACTCCTCCTCCTAAGCTTCTTTGTTCTCCCAGACTTGGGGAAATTTTGCACACAAAGGGTTAAGGCCCGTGCACTTTACCTAGATCCAACACTTGTTGGTCCTTCACACCCAGATCCAATTGATGGGATCTGTCCTTCTCCTCGCGCGTTCCTCCTTCGTCCTAGACCCTAATCTGACAGTCGATATCTCTTCCTACAGTCGATCTAACAGTTTCTATCACTCCTCCTCCTAAGCTTCTTTGTTTCCCTAGACTTGGGGAAATTTTGTAAGTGCTCAAAGGTTGTGGCCTTCAAACCTTCTCCTACTAACCCGGTTGCTAGGGTCTCGATTTCGCTTTTCCTTCTGAGCTTTGACAATGAAAATTGACCTCGGTTCTGGCTCACACTTGCGCTCCGTGTGCAAACTTGCACTACTCCTCTTGAGCTTATGAACTTGGAATAAATTCGCTCCTACACACACTCCTTGCGCTATCTCTCTTGAGCTTTGTTTACTCAAGTTCTAAGGTTTCGGTCCCTTTATGCCTCAGGGATTCTTGAGCCTTCTCGACAAATTTTGCTCAAGCACTCGTTGTTGAGCTTTCCAGATTATTTAGTAACTCTATGAGTGTCGTCTCCTCTGACACTTCTCTCCTTAGAACTCAAACAGAGTTCACTTGTGCACTCCCTGCACCTGCTCAATGCCCTCCTGCCAAAGCTCTACAAAATCTTCAACAATTATGTTTCTCTGTGCTTCCTCTGCATAGTCTCCCCTCCAAGGTGTTCAGTAACCTTGAGGATCCTTTTGACTTTGTAAATGTTCTGGTGTGCCCTCTTGACACGTTCTTCTCGTACTCGTAAGAGTTCAGATGCACACTCCTTGCACTGGTTACAAAGTTTCCAATACCCTGTCGTGCACTCCTTGCACCGCCTAAAGAACCCAGAACAACCCCACAAACTCTCAAATAGATAGTGAATTCTATCCTTACCCTACAAATGAAATCTAACACATACACCTACAACATATATCCATAAACACCCATAGATAACATTCATCAAATACACATAAACACACAGAAATCTCATATGCAGGAAAAACTGCTTTTGTATTATTTCTGAATGTCTATACAGATGTTTACAAATGCTGGACTACAATAGAGTCTCAACGCTCTCCCCTCTTCTATCTTGAGCTCTCTCTACAACTCCCTAAAACTACTAACCCTCTCTCTGAATTACTCCCTCTGAGAACTACTAGCTCATCTAAGGCCTACTAACTCCCTCCGAGAACTACTCTAGTGGTGTCTAATCACCATTTACAACGTCTATCTACTCCAGAAAAAAAAAAATATTTGCGGGAAACGCCAGCGTTAAGATTCTGAATTGATTCAAAGGCACGCTAAGGCGTTGAGTTGTCTCTCCACATGTGCTTGCTAACGATGCTCTTGCATCAAAGAGGCTAAAAGCCCAAAGGTGTTGTAGCTGGAAAAAGTTAAAATCCAATGAATTATCCCTCTAGATGTTCGCCCTAAGGTCATGAGAGCAATGAAACGCTTCTCCATAAAAATCAAGGACCTTCTAAAACATATAATTAATAAATGTCCCCCTTGTTGGGGGAATGCACTCGTGGTGTCCTTTACTTTCTATTTTATGTGGCACTCAATGTGTTCCTAACTTCAAGTGGCATTGCAGTGCTCCTTACTTTCCATTGCACATAACACTCAATGTTCGGACCATAATAAATTAAAGGCAAGGGCTTGGAAAAAGGTTTCATTTCAAACGAGGGATACAACACACCCTCCACAAAGGCACCCATAAATGAGACAATATGAACCCTTAATATGTCAAGAACCCCATGCCCATAAGTCTTCCCAAACCCACCTCATACTCATCACATGATCTAGATAGGGTCTTCTTAGGAAACATTCCTTCACTTGGGGATTGGCTTACCCAATAGGGCACCATGACACCCCTCCCATCCCTAAATTAGGAAAAACTTACAAGGTCTTTGAACATTTGTTTAGTTTGAAAAGGGGGCTTTGATGCACATGTTTGGGTGGTTCTTGTGTTAAATGTGGCTTACTTGGCATGATACTTGTGACTTGTGGACCCTTGGAGGGTGTACTTGTTTATCTTTGTAGGACCTTGCCCACGGGATGGACGCAAGACCCCGCATGAGGAAGAATATAGATAACGAACATTGCACCTAAAGGATAGAGGATGTTGCCTTTGGAGGCACCTAAGCATCACCAGAGGATGAGGTTGCATCCTTCTCCACTTGGATGTTGACCTTTAGAGGCCTAGGACGTCACTCCTTGGCCCTTGATATCATCTTGGAGGGCGGGGGTTTGATGCATGAGATGGTTCTAGAGGTGGCTTGACAAGAGAAGACCATGGCAGGGCACTTTGGCATGACACATGGCCTTTGGAGGCCCAATGTCTTCCTCCCCATGCTTGACGTTGCACTTGGAGAGCCTATGTCACCCTCTTGGGGCATGACATCACCCTTTTAGGGTTTTATTTCATGTGAAATTTAATTTTTGTATATTGTTAGGGTGGATTAAAGGGGTTGACCCTCTTATGTTTTGTTGTTGAAATTTTTAAGTGGACAAATAGGTCAATATGGCTCCATATAAATAAAGCCACTTGACATTTCATTTTATCATCACATCTTCTCACAATTTGTGAGAGAACAAGTCTGGAATTTTCACCCTATTTGGTTATCTCTCCCTTCTACACTGATGCGACTTGCTTGGAGGATCATTTATGGATGCTTTTGCTGATTTTTTGATGGAATTTATGCAATTAGGGTTTATTCTCATGCTATCTTGATGAAGTAAGTGAATTTTCTGCAATTATTATCTTTGTACTATCAAATGTTCATGGTAATTTCTTCTTTTCATGCTAGACATCTTGCTTGGTGAAACCCTAAGAGAGGAGCATAAGTGCTTCCTCCTCTCACAAATTTATTCTTGTTCAAAATTGGTGAAATCTCCTTGCTAAGGTTAGCATCCTAAAGCCCTAAAGTGATAGTGCTTTAGTATTTTAGCCCTAGACTCTTTATTGCGACCTAGTTGAAGTACCTAAGAAGGGAGAAAAGGTTGCTAGAGCCCAAAAATGTTTGCACTCTAGCAATCCTTCTTCTGAAGGTTTAAACCCTAAGGCCCTAATGTGCTAGCACCTTAGAGTTTAATCCCTGCCTCTTAGTCTTTGCTAGCTTCGTCTCCAAGCTCATTGCATTGTTGTTGTAAAGACTCCATAGCCCTGAAAGGAACTATTCTTCAAGCTCTCTTACGATGAAAGTGATCAACAAACTCTCAATTTTCATTCTCTCAAGCTTCCTACTAACTTGAGCTAATTCACTAATAAACTTGTTGTTGTTGCAAAAGTTTGCTACAACCATCTCAACTTACTCTAATTTGTTGCATACATAGCTCTAATAGTGGCTTAACATACCCATAAATTGCATCTAACAATTAGACAATGTTATGTTGAGTTAATGTTAAGTTTTCATGGTAAATTGTTGTAATTTTGAAGTGTATTTCTTGTTGTTGTTATAACTTATCTATTGTTGTTGTACTATTGCAATCTACTGCAATTTCATAACAACCATAGTGATCTTTGTTGTCTAGTGTCTTAAAGAGGTATTACTTGCACACTTGTACTTGGAAATCATCATATATATGCTACAAGTGTTCTTGTTTCAGGAAGGTACTCAAACCACCTCTTACCTCTTAATTCTTCTTGACCTAGACCTTGACTTGGGTGATCAAGAGAGGGGGCAGTAGGCTTGGCTAACAAACTTTCTACTTTGATCCCTTGAGGTCACCGATGAAGCCTCCCTTGTGGTGGACCTCCTCCATCACTAAAACATGCGGGTTTCTTACTAAGGTGACAATGGTAGGATATCATGTAGTTACGCAAGATTTGGTGATCTTGTGTTGGGCTTTGCACAACTACAAATCATGCGATAACACGGGGCATACTGTTCTTGAATGATTTTTTTTTTTTTTTTTTAATATGTTGTCAGAAAAGGGACTAACGACATAGCTAAATTATATGCTCTATGGATGCTCACCAAAATTACCACAAAAAGAGGTATTGTATTCCTTCAAATAATGGGGGACTCCAAATTCATTATATATTGGGAAAAGTGAAAAAACAATATAGGCAAATTAATGCTAAGCTCCATCATGCACAAAGTTATAAAGGTAAGGAGCAAGATCACAATCACTTCATTCAATCATGTTTTTAGAGAACTCAATGAGAAGGCAGACAAGCTCTCTAAAGAGACTTTATCTATGCAAGTGTTGAAACAAATGAGGAAGGAACCCTCCAAGAAAAATGTTAAGTCATTATAGCGAGTATCAGTAGATCAAAAGATGGAATTCATGGATGTTTTGATGATGTTATGTTATTATAAGAATGGCTTATAGGTTGTTTATGTTATGTTTGTATGGTTTTAAAATGCTTGACATTTTTTAAGCCAGGTGCCTTTGAATGACTATAATAATAGATATGGGTTGTCCTTTATGTTAATTTGAAGAAGCAGAGTGTTGATATTATGATAGTCGTGGGAGGTATTAACCTCCACGTGTAACCCTAACAAGAATAGAATATTCTGGGAAGCAAGAAGAAACCCTAAAGCATTGGACATAACCCTAGAAGACAAGTCGACTAAAGGAAATATTTAATATTGAGTTTTTTATCCTCAAGAATGAGAAGTCGGTCCAGACAACTAAGGAGGAGAAGTATAAATACAAGATGCCAGAGCTCATTTAGACATAAACAACTCGCAACTGCAGAAATTTAGTTGTGCGCAAGTCTGGAGAGTAGTTGCAGTTGCAGCTACTGCAACTTGTGTTTTCGTTTTCAGTCTTAGACTCTCTCTTGGTTATGGTTTGGACTTTCTGCTTGGTATGCTAACTCTAGAGAGTGATACGTTACCTCAATTAGCTATTAGGCCTAGGATTTGCTTCCAGAATGATTCTCTGTCAAGGTTAAGGTGCTCGGGGGTGGCTTCAACCTATGGTTGGGTGACAATATTGCTATATTGTCTATGGTTAAAGGAGCACACCTATTATTTATAACAGGTTATGGGCCCACACTATCTTTAGACGGTCTAACCGCTGGAAGATAGATTGGGAGGATTTGCTCAATTATAGTTGCAGTTGCAATCAAAGTTTTTGTTGCAGCAATGAAACCTTAACCCTCTTGTTGAGGCACCTTAAGTGAAGAGATTGACCTAATTTTTGGATAGCCTAGTGCACCCTAACCTAACACACCTCTTGGTACTATCAGCAAGCTAAGACGTCAAGTTTGAGTTTTTGGTCAAAGTCAAAGGTTGACCAAGTCAAAGCAGTCATGACTTACTCTATGAAGTCAGAAAACAAGTTAGAAGGGGCTTCTAACTTCAGAGCATGGAAGACAAGGATTGATCTCATTCTTGCCACGAATAAAGTGTTGGATATCGTGAAAGGAAAGATCATGGAACCACAGTTTGAAGAAGGAAAAGAAAAGGAACCTCAGAATGTTGTAGTTATGGAGAAGTTCAAAGGCAATGACATCAATGCCATGAGTATCGTAATGGACTCTATAAAAGACCACTTGATACCATACATCTCTCATCTTGACTCATCTAAGAAGATATACGATGTCCTAACTAACCTCTTCTCAGTCAGAAACATTGGACAAGTAATGAGTCTGAAGAATGAGCTACGTGACATGAAAATGAATGATGATGACATCATAACATCATACCCTGTGAAAATATCTCAATTAAGAGATCAACTACAAGCTATTGAAGAAATCATTTCAGAGAAGGAACTGGTAAATATAGTACTCAATGGTCTTCCCAAGACATGGGATGCATTTTCCGCAAGCATGAACACAAGAAAGGAGTATCCCACACTTGAAGAACTTTGGACTTGATGTGCACAAGAAGTATCAAGGATTAACACACAAGAGAAATCCCAAAAGAAATACGATGATCAAGCTTTCACAACAAAGTTCAAGAATTTTGGGAATAAGAAGAAGTTTGGCTCAAGGAAGAAACCAAATCAAGAAAATGATATGTCAAAGATACAATGCTTCAACTGTCTAAAATATGGTCACTACAAGAACCACTGTCCTGAGTTAAAGAAAAGGAAGGAAACAAACGAAGCAACAGTTGCCGAAGAAAGGAAACCCTCAAAGAAAGTCAAGCAGGATAAAACATACTTCTTCTTCTAAGTCAAGGTAATAATATTATTCAAAGCTCTTGTATATATCATGTTTACATAGTTCTTGTACATATCATGTATATCTATTTCTTAGAAGAAAATATGTTCAAGGGAAACAATACCTATGAAAGAATAAAAGGATAAGGATTGCTATTACGATGACTACAAGTCAAGTAATACACATGAAAAGATGAATTATGTTGACCATCTTTGGTAACAATTCACGTGGAAGCTATTATATAAGTAACAACTTCCAGATAAGTCGAAATAAGAATCAAACCTGAAGAGACCCAGAAGAAGTCAAAACAAAGGAAATTAGAAAAAGACTTGTGACACCTTGCATAAAGCAATAAGAAAGCAGATGAAAGCATGGACTATCTTGGATGGAGGGAGATGATTACATAATTCCAAAAGAAGAGCATGCATTCATGCATGAAGAAAGGTTTAGGAGGGAGATAATCCTAAATAATATGATCCATTGAGGATTATGAAGTATCTATCCATGTTCCCATTGAAAGTAGCAGCCATGAAAAGCAACACGTGTTCAATTTAACCTTAGAAGAAGTCTTCTTCGAAAAGAAGCCTTAAAGTATCCTTGGTTCTCCATCTACATCCATGATCCTATGATGAAAGGAAGAAGTTGGAATCTTCAGGGCATGGAATCTATAGAAGACTCCATGGACCTAAGAGCTAAAGAGAAACATGAAGAAGAACACGAAGATTCCAAGAAAGAAAGAAAAAACCAGAACAACCAGTTATTATACTGAGAATCACAAAGACTACCAGCTTGGTTTGAACTCACCAAGAAGCAATCGAGCAGAAGTAATGGAATTTATGATAAAAAAACAGTGTGAAAAAGACTTATGAATGGAAGCATTGCAAGATTCATAGGTTCTTCCAGAAGGAGGGAGAGGACTATGACAACAACTTGTTCCAGATATACCTCTTGTAGTATCCATGGATTGGAATTTACATATAAAACATCGTTCTTCCCAATAAAGCAAGTGAGAAAGAAGCTTATACCAGAAAGAGACTCGTGTATGGAGATATAAGAATACCTTGTATGGATTCAAACAACTTGATGTAGAGTATCTTATATACAGCAGAAGCATGGTGAAAACTTTCTATGACAAAGATAGTGTATCAAAATAGTTACTCAAAAGTCTCGGATGATGGATTGCTAATCCATGGAAAACTCTCATGATGACATAAGAAGTGCTACTTGGATATGTTTCAGTTTGAGCCTTGCCACGATGTCATGAGATAGCAGGAAACAAAAGTGTTGAATTAAACCATGATATATTGTAATGATCAGAGCTATATGAAGCCTTCAAAGAAAACTAGTGTTCCATGATAGACTGAAGTACATTGAGATCAAGCATTGCATTCTCCGTGATGAAGTCCAGAAAAGAGAAATGGTTCTCCAATATATCTCCACAGATTAGTAGATGGAAGATATTTTCGTAACGCCTCTGTCCAAGATGAAAAAGTTTGCGTACTTAAGAAACAAGTTGAGGCTCGTAGAGACGACTTCCTTATTGTAAAAGGAAGATATTACTCCCAGGTTGGGAGGCAGCACTGATGTGTTATTGATTTATGGACAATCATTTTTCAGTTCGAAAAATGGTCCATGATGAGTAGTTCCTTTCCAGTTCGGAAAGTGGTTTGAGATTTCTAACGGGCAGGGATTTTCCAGTTCGAAAAATGGTCCAGATCAGACAATCATTTTTGTAATGAAAATGGTTCGATAGATTGTTGATGTAGCATACACAACGATTCCCCTTGTGGCCAGTGTGGGGGAATGATCTAAGACAATCATTCTTCTTGGCAGTCACTCTGAGTAGTGGCCAAGTAGAATGGTCCACCTCATCGGGCAGTCATTCTTTCGAAGTTCATAGTTGTGAGCAGTTTCAAAGAATGGTCTGTTTTGGAGGTTGGTGCAGAACAATCATTTCCATTAGGAAATGGTCCGGACAATCATTCCCTAGGGCAGACTCATTCTATCCAAGTTGCACTATGATTAGTGCCGAAGGAATGGCCCAGTTAGGTGAATGGTCCAGGTTCAACAATCAGGGACATGCATTCCTTAGGGCAGACTCATTCTCTCTAGGTTGCACTATGACTAGTGTCGGAGGAATGGCCCAGTTAGGTGAATGTTCCAGGCTCAGAAATCACAGACAATTATTCTTCTATGCATGAGAAGAATAGTTCAGATAACCCATGGTTTATGTTTTACATTATGAGGGTAGATGCTCTTCCTGATCTCATAGATGTGAGTAGAAGAATGGCCGAGATGACTCAATTTATATCATGATATTGTTTTATGCAGGTTGATATCAGATGATATGTTTGTTATGGAGACTGTATGTCTCTGGACAATAGATGTATGGTACTGTGGTGGATGTGTTCCACTAGTTTTGACTATGTGTCGCTGATTAAGTAGTCGTGTGCTACTTGGTGTGGTTGTGTACCAATGGATAGTAGTACAGACACAGTTGTGTTCTATTGAATGACATTGTTCTGATTGCCACGTAGATTATCAGTAGTGTTGAAAATGATTATCAACTAGATGGATAATCAGTGTGCTAATGGACAGACATTCTCCATACGAAAAATGGTCCAGGACATTTATTCTTCTAGGATGTATGTCTGGATTAGAAGATTTGTCCTTGTAGCCCATGGCGTGGCTTCCAACATCTGTTGGAATAATTATTCTTCTAGGACATATGTCTAGATTTGAAGAATGGTACTTGTATCACTTTGTGGAGTGAATGACTTATTCAACATCCTGCTTGATTACTCAGATGGAGCATGGCTTCGAGAGATGATGCAGTTGATGCTATCAAATGATACTGATAGTGATGATGGTGCTCGTGATCTAATCATGAGATAGCCTGTATGGCTATGATGATGCTACCGGTTGAATGGTATGTTTGTGCTCAATACCATTGCCTTAAATACCTCCCTAGCTAGGAGGGAGTGTTGATATTATGGTAGTTGTGGGAGGTATTAACCTCCACGTGTAACCCTGACAAGAACAGAATATTCCAACAAGCAAGAAAAAGCCCTAAAGCATTGGACATAACCCTAGAAGGCAAGTCAGCTAAAGGAAATATTTAATATTGAGTTTTTTAGCCTCTAGAATGAGAAGTCACCCCAGATAGTTAAGGAGGAGTAGTATAAATACATGATGCCAGAGCTCATTTGGACACACACAACTCACAACTGCAGAAATTTAGTTGTGCGGAAGTTTGGAGAGTAGCTGCAGCTGCAGCTATTGCAACTTGTATTTTCGTTTTCAGTCTTGGACTCTCTCTTGGTTATGGTTTGGACTTTATGCTTGGTATGCTAACTATGGAGAGTGATACACTACCTTGATTGGCTATTAGGCCTAGGGTTTGCTTCCAAAATTATTCTCTATCAAGGTTAAGGTGCTTGGGGGTGGCTTCGACCTATGGTTGGGTAACAATATTGCTATATTGTCTATGGTTAAATGAGCACACCTATTATTTCTAACACAAAGAACTAGTGCTTGAAAGATGTCATTCATAGACATATAAAGTATATTGTGATTTCTTCTTGAAATATCAAATATAATAAGCTTTAAAAAAAGTGTTCCTTGTTGTCCACTTCCTTTGAGAATATGTCGTGTTGTGGTATGTTTCATCTTGTAAAATACTAGGGTTGTCAAGATCATTAAGTTTGGTTGAGTGCTATGTTTGTCATAAAATGTGATATGTATCCTATACGTAATAGATGCTCAATATTCATAAATATGAACCATGTTAAGAATTTATGTAGTGTTTTTTAGAAACCAGTTGTTGTCATCGACTTCCGTGACAAATTAATGTGATTTAAAACAATACAATATGATAGTTTGTGTCCATTGGTCATCATTTCATCATCACAAGAATTTTGGCATTGACATCTAAAAACATCACTATGTGGACTTCAAAAAGGTAAGCCGAGGTTGCACAAACCTTGAACAAAATAGTGATTCACTTTTATTTTGATAAAGCACACCACATTTATTAAAATGTGTACAAAATGGGGTAATTATATTCATTATTAATGCACACCACTTGAAAAAAGTCAAATAAAATATGGAAAAGCACTTTCATTGGAGAAAAATTATAATAAAAGAGGGAAAAGCATTCTCTATCAAGAAAAGAGGCAATAAAAAGACAAAAAGTTGCAAAAAGATGAAGAGCCACAATTTTTTTTGTTTTTGTCATCCATAAAAAAAAATGGGAAGTCACCCCAAAAAGCATCTTAAATTTTGTAAAAGAAAGGCTCAAAAAACAATTATTCATCTTTTGTTGAAAGTTAATTCATGTAGGAGAAATTGTGAGTGCCCATTTGCACCTACAATCCTTGTTTTGTCTGGTACAAAACAAGGAAGTATATGGGGGGCTTTCATAGCTCAGTATACCCTGATATATGTGTCATGTTCCATCAAGTACCAATCTATGATTCTACTGATGACGACTAATGTTTTTTTAGTCATACATGGTGTTGGTGTGCAAAATATGAACTCATGCATCGAAGCTAAGAAATGCTTAGATATATTTTGGTACTTTGTTCTATACTCGTGCTCCCATAGAACTTTGCAATATATGTGAATGGTCACGTCTGATGGTTACCATGCCCAACCCATCTTTGGGTATTGGTGGGTCATGCACATGATGTCTATGAGGTACGAAGACATATGGAAACTTAGGAAGGTCTCGGGCAAGGCTTCTACAACTGTTGTGATGGCTTCTACTAGGTTTGCTGATAGGATGGCATCCTAATTGAACGATGATCCTTTGTCTGCACAATAGTAAATCAATGACATATATAATAGGGGGAATTTGGAGGTATCTGACTATCCCTACAATGTGCATAGCATGGAAACCATGTATTGATAAGGCTTTCTTGGCGTGGTCGTGGGGTATTCGCCAGTGGGTCTGAGCTTGAACAACTTATCTGGCTTGTACCAGATCTGACATAGATCCTTGGTTGTATGCTTAAACTCACCAAGGAGTTCATTGTCTAGCTTTTTGGTCCCCTTATCCAGATGATAAAACTTGGCTAGGTCTTCAGGTCAGAATGATGCCATGGGCTCTCCTTTAGCATTATATATATACCTGCTCCCTAAGTCCACATGTTTAAGTATTCAGGTGATGGAGTCAACATAAGGGAATACAACAACGCAGGTTGCTACTTCATGTATCCCATATTTTCTAATGTTCTTGAAAATTATGATTTCGTCCTAGTCTTCTGCATCGACAATGAAATTCTGTTTTTTGAACATTTGGTATACGTCACCCCATCCGAGTGAATCTTCTCCCTTTTCTAAGAACTTGGATCTATCATTGTACATTCCCCATGCCATGTCAGGCTCATTTTCGATCTGGCGGCCACTCTCAAAGGCCTCTGTGACAGGTGCTTTGTTGGTTACCTTCTTCCTTGGGGAGATGTTTGAATCTGCCAAGCATAGATGAAATCAATTCAAAGACAAAACTAGAAATTATATATATATATATATATATATATATATATATATATATATATATATATATATATATATATATATATATATATATATATATATTGCAAAAAATTGTTCATCTAAGTATCTCATGTGAAATACCCAAGGAGTCACTTGTGTTGAAGCTAGGTGGGATATCGTCATCAGATGACAATAGAATAATAACATGCATTGTGGACGTTTAGGCCTCAGTGAAAAGGCAAGAGGAAAATCCAGGTTGATTAGATCAAGTTTATCTTGGCAAAAGGTGAGAAGGCTTGAAACCAAAGCAATTCATACGAACCATTAACACCAAGTGTGTTGATGGTTTGTTGCGTACACCAAATAAGTTGGTGTCAAAGGCTCCGGTGTGCACCAAACGAGTTTACACAAAAGTCTCTGAATGCATCAGAGCACTTTATACAAAGTTTGTCAGTGAATAAGCATGGAAACTGAGGAGGATGGTAAAAGTATCTCTGCAAGATCATATGAAAGTCTCTGGGCACACCGAAGCAATTTTTGTTAAGTGCGTCGATAACAATTTTAAGTTCCTCGAAAAAACCAGAGGGATTTATGTTAACTCCTTTGGTTTGCACCAGAGGAGTTCGTATCAATTTTGTCGAATGGATCAGATGAGTTGGTAGGAAGGTCTCTGGTTAGACAAAGAGACTTGGTGCAAAAGTCTCTGGTCCATTCAGTGGGTTTCATAACAATCTCCCTTGTTTACAAACCAACTTCTGAAATTTGAACTAAGCCTTGGATTAGGGTTTTATCTCAAGATCCGAGGTTGAATGCTAAGGCCGTGAGAGGTTGAATCTTCACTCCTTTAGAGATTTCTATTATGCTTAAGGAAATTCAGGTTTGGATATTGTTCATTTTCTCGGGTTTTGGTTAAAAGCTCTCGTTTGTTTTAGGGTTCCACACGTTTGGAAAAAGCTTTAGTCTTGCGCCTTATCATCCTGAATGGTTAGGGGCACAATTAGACTTGATTTGTGTCTGAGAAATCATATGGGGTATCTGTTGGATTACTGAGAGGGGGGGTGAATCAATAATGAAAAATTATACCAATTATTAATCTTTTAAACCACAAAGTATATTCTTTTACTTATTCAACCATGTTCATATGTTCTCATCAATATCTTACTGTATCATAAGCATTAACATTCATCATTGCATAATAAATAATAACAAACACATCCACACAATGCACAGTACACCAATATTTACGTGGAAACCCAATGCGGGAGAAAACCACACAATGTTTTTCTTATATGTCAAGAATTACATTCAAGGAAGCACCAACTTCCAATTCTCCAGCTACAACTAGAAAGAGGCTCCAACCCCCTAGTTTCTCAGGCTACAACTTGAGGGAAACTCCAACTCCCTAATTCTCTGGCTACAACTAGAAGGAGGCTACAATCCCCTATGTTCTTTGACTACAACCACCTATCCTTGCCCCGTCCAACCGCCCTGAAATATAAGTAGAATGATGGAACCACTGTCACACTATCACTATGAGATATATTGTTGTAAACCTGTACCAATCAACCTGCACCAAACAACCTGTAACAAGATGTACCAATAACATGTGCCAACATGTACCATACATCAACATGTACCTCAACCTGTACCATAAACAAGTGCATCAACCATGCACCAAACCTGTACAAATAACCTGTCACAATAACCTATCCAAACAACCTATCACAACAACTTGTCTCATCAACCAAATCAGATCTACTTACCAAGATCAATCACCAAGACATCTCTCAACCATATGCAAAATATCACCAAGATGTGCATCAACCAAACATAACACAACAACTCATAATCATCACCAAGATCAATACATGCTTCTAGTAATATACCAAGACAAGTATGCTACATCATCCATAAACCATGTGTCGACAATACTACTAACAAGTGCCTCCAACCATGTACCAAGAATGTACCAATCATGCATCAACTACTCATCAACTATGACTCATCAAGATGGACAAACATCATCAACTATACACCTCATGTATGTGCCAACTCATGAACTACTTGTCTCAACGATGTACCGAACATGTACCTCAACCATATACCAAATACATATACCAATATAACCATCAAAAAGTTCTCTAGAAACCAAATACCATAAACCCTTACATCAAACCATGTGCCACAACCTCACTGTTATACAACCTATTGTTGATTAAGGTTGGTTGTCATTGATGTCAACCCTTGAAGAAAGTCCGGTAGCACAAAGGTTTGGGTAATGGACCCAAGGTTGTTTCATGTATAATGGTATGAGTTTTAATATATTTGAAGGTAATACTATTCTATATGGATAGTACATGTCATGTCATTTCTGGTGGTATGTAGAACGTCACATAACTCCTCGCGGTTTGAGAGTTATGGCCTTACGAAGTTGGAGGACCCTCATATGTTGGCTTGAAGCCCCAAAAGGTCAAAGAAGTCAAAGAGCTTGCAAAGAAGAAATTATTATTTAAATGATAAAGTAAAGTGACAAAGTCAAGAAGGATTATTTAAATA
>ML778384.1:458732-528363 GCA_009831015.1 Picea engelmannii | reverse complement strand
ATTATTTAAATGATAAAGTGAGGTGACAAAGTCAAGGAGGAATATTTAAATGATAAAGTAATGGAGAACTTTCTAATTATGGAAAGTGGTTAACCCTAAAAATGAGGAAAATAGGTTAAGTGACCTATAAATGGGTTAAGTGACCTATAAATAGGTTAGGTGACCTATAAATGGATTAAGTGACCTAGAAATGGGTTAAGTGACGTAGAAGATGCTTATAAGGAAGATATTTGAAGAGTATAAATAAGAGGCAAGGCTCTCTCATTTTATATCACACTTGAGCACATTGAATATCTATAGGTGATTGAGGTAACCAAAGGATATCTAAGCCGAATTTCAGAGGGAAGGTGAAGAAAAGAAGGCCGGAATTCAAGGAAGGATAAATTCTTTTGATGATGCTTTCTAAGGTATATTATTTACAGGTCATCTCACCATTTTTTCAATAATTTTTTTTTCTAGAATGATTCAGACCATGAAATTGATAATTCATTGAGGAAACATATCCAAGTATATGTGGTAAAGATTTAAAATTGTGGGTTGTTGTATTTTTGGAGTTACACTCTGTGGAAAATAGGGTTTGTGGCTAGTCCTAAAACTAGTCTAAAACATGTGTTTTGGGTAAAAACGTCATAACTTCTTCATAACAGATCCAAATTCAGTAAGACTAAATGTGTTGGTTAGAGTACAGTCTTTACTATTCTGTGTAACATTTTTAGATCCATTCAACGAATATTTTGTGCGGAGCACGCTCTACAAGGTCGCTCTCTAGAATAAGCCAGAATTTAGCAAGGTATGCCATTTTTGCTATAACTCTTTTTCTGAGAGGTTCCAAGTAGTGACATCTGGAGGAATTGTATAAAACAAATTGAAGAACATTGTGTACTATTTTTAGATCTTTATTCATTACAGGTACATAGTTATGATTATTTCAAGTTAGGGTTGTTGACTAATCCCAAACTAGTCATGTGAGTCTAAAGAAAAGGTTGATGAAAATGCTAGTCTCTTGTTGTGAAAGTTAAGGAAGGTTTGCAGGTATGTGATCATATACACTAGGTCTATTACAAAGTTACAAATCATATTTGTATGATGAAATTGATGAGGACTTTTGGATAAGGTACATGTTGGGTACATGGTTGAGACAAGTAGTTGATGAGTTGGCACATACATGAGGTGTATAGTTGATGATGTTGGTACATTTTGATGAGTCGTAGTTGATGAGTAGTTGACAGATGATTGGTACATACTTGGTACATGGTTGGATGCACTTGTTTATGGTACATATTGATTACAGGTTGTTTGGTACAGGTTGGTGCATGGTTGATGCACTTGTTTATGGTACAGGTTGATTACAGGTTGATGCATGGTTCAGGTTTATTGGTACAGTTTTATAGCGATATATCTCATAGTGATAGTGTGACAGTGGTTCCATCATTATACTTCTACTTCATGGTGGTTGGACGGGGCAAGGACAGGTGGTTGTAGCCACCTTCCGGTTGTAGCCGAAGAACATAGGGGGTTGTAGCCTCCTTCTGGTTGTAGCCAGAGAATAGGGGAGTTGGAGCTTCCCTTAGGTTGTAGCCTGAGAAACAAGGGGGTTGGAGCATCCTTCTAGTTGCAGCTGGAAAACCAAGGAAGTCAGTGCTTCCAATGAATGTAATTTTTCAAGACATATAAGAAAAAACATTTTGTGGTTTTCTCTCACTTTGGGTTTCCACGTAAAACACCAGGTGTACTGTGTATGTGTATGATTGTTCATTTGTTCATTTCTTATTTACTCTGCAGTTATTGGATGATAATGCTACATTGACATAACACTTGGATTATATGGTTAAAAATGATTAAATTGCTCTATTACTGATTCACCCCCCCTCTCAGTAATCCAACACCTATATCTGTAACATACCTCAACCAAAATCCCTCATCAATTTCATCATACAAATCTTATTTGTAACTCTGTAATAGACCCAATGTATATGATCACATACCTGCAAACCTTCCTTAACTTTAACAACAAGAGACTAGAATTTTCATCAAGCTTTACTTTAGTCTCACATGACTAATTTTGGATTAGTCAACAACCCTAACTTGCAATAATCATAACTATGTACCTATAATGAATAAAGATCCAAAAATAGTACGCAATGTTCTTCAGTGTCTTTTACGCACTTCCTCTAGGTTTCACTACTTGGAACCTCTCATAAAAGGATTTATATAAAAAATGGCATACCTTGTTAAATTTTGGCTTATTCTAGAGAGCGAACTTGTAGAGCGTACCTCACACAAAATATTTGTTGTATGGATTTGAAAATGGTACACAAAATACTACAGACTGTACTTTAACCAATACATTTGGTCTTACTGAATTTGGATCTGTTATGAAGAATTATGACGTTTTTACCCGGAACACATGTTTTAGACTATTTTCGGGACTAGCCACAAACCTTATTTTCCACGGAGTGTAACTCCCAAAATACAATGACCCATAAGCTACAATTTTTATCACGATTACTTTGATATGTTTTCTCAACGCCCTCCATATTTCGCTATCTGAATCATTTTAGAATTTTTGTTTTTGCGAAAATGGTGAGATGACCTATAAATAACATACCTTAGAAAGCATCATCAAAAGACTTTATCCTCCCTTGAATTTCAACCTTGTTTACTTCACCTTCCCTCTAAAATTCGCCTTAGATATAMTTTGGTTACCTCAATCACTTGTAGATATTCAATATGCTCAATGGATACAAATGAGAGACACTTGCTCTCTTATTTATACTCTCCAAGTAGCTTCGTCTARAAGTATCCACTTAACCACTTTGTCCACTTAGCCACTTTGTCCACTTAACCATTTTGTCCACGTAGCCAACTTTGTCCACTTAGCCACTTTGTCCACTTAACCATTTTGTCCACTTAACCATTTTGTCCACTTAACCAACTTTGCCCACTTAGCCACTTTGTCCACTTAACCACTTTGACTACTTTATTATTTAAATAATTTCTCTTTACTCAAAACTTTTTGTTGCAACTAACTTTTATATAATTATTCAATTCATAGCTTCTTTTCCCTTAACTAACTTCTTGTTGCAACCACTTTATTATTTAATTTATTTCTTGGTCAACCACTTTGACTATTCAATCTTCTCATCACAACTACTTTACCATAATTACCAAACTCACAACTTTTTGTTGCAACTAATTTAATTTTAATTATTTTCTTAATGCAACAACTATACCCATGATTAACTCCTAGTTTCACCCACTTTGGCTAGTCAACTTCTTCTAGGAGTTTCTAGAGTAATTTGACTTCTTTGACCTTCTAGGGGCTTCTAGATAACTCATGAGGGTTCTCCAACTTCACAAGGCCATAACTCTCTAACTGTGAGGAGTTATGCGACGTTCCACATACCACCAGAAATGACATGACATGTACTATCCATATAGAGTAGTATTACCTGTAAAATCATTGATCTTCATGCCCTTATACCTCAAATAAACTCATGTCCCTTACCCATGCCTTTATGTTACTGGAATTCGCTACCAGGCTTCTCCAAGGGTTGACATCAATCACTAAGGGTTGAAATCAATCTACAATATCACTCTCCAATGGTTGACATCAATGAAAACCAACAATTCATACCAACTTTCCATCAACCTAAGCCAACCGTTTGATAGTATCAACTGAGAAACGAAAGAAAGTGACCAGTTAGATGCCTGACACTGGATCAAATCACAGGTCATGCGGGCATTGTTCATAGCTTCTCGGTGTAGATATGATTATGGCATATGAGAATACTGGGGGGGATTAGGGTCGAGGCGCAGAGGTAGATCGAAGGTTATAGAGTCAGGCGATAGGTTCAACACATCAAATGAAACCCTAACCCTAAAATTAAAACCTAACCTTTTGAAATTGCATAAGCGAATATATGTTAAGTAGATTAGGGCTTACCTGGATAGGTGCCACGTGTGAGGTAGTAATCGATCGAGAGGAAAATGAAGATGTGATGCTCTCACTCTTCTGAAGGCTTAACAATATGCTAACTTTGGAGACCTTTTCACTCTCTCATGGATGATCGTCAAACAATGGTTGAGAGGTGTATGGTGAGTGCACTTTTATAGTGTCGGGCATCATTAATGCAATCAGACGGGGAAAAGTTTATCACTGGAGGCGCTTCCATGAAGTGCATCAATAGTTATTGGAGGAGAAGAGACAAAATCCTCTAGTTCGACCAGAGGAGTTTGTAGAACTCCTCTACTCGAACCGAAGAAGTTCACATGAAGCATTACGATCAGTGGATAGTTCTTTTAGAAGTAGAGATGGGAACTCCCCCGGTTTGATTGGAGGAGTTTATAGGAACTCCTTAGGTCGAACCGGAGAAGTTTATATAAAGTCATGCAATGATGAGTTTGGTGTTCCCAAAGAGTTTGATGGAAAAATCTCGGATGTGAACCAGAGAACTTGGGTGGAACTCCTCCGGTGTACACCAGAGGAGTTTGAACTAACTCCTCCGATACCAAGAGCTAAAATTTCAAAATTTGTGTAAGTGTCAAAAAAACTAAAAACTAAAAGAAATCTCAGTCAAACTATGAAAATTAAAGTGGCTTTCTTAGAGATAGAGGAGGAACCACGCTTAATTGTTAACGAAAAACTCAATTTGAGGAGATTTCGAAAAAGAACAAAGGGACTCCATTTTCTCGGGTGAGGGATTTTCAAGCAAGAAATACAAGAAAAAGGAGGGTCGTTGGTGCATGGCACAACATGCTATTTCTTTGTGTATGGGACTCCATCAAGAAGATCATTGGGAGCTTTGGATCTCTTTATTCTCTTCCTTTGTACTTGGAATTACAACTTGAAGAACATCAAAGGTTTAATCTCGTCCTTTCTTACTTGAGCTTTAGATTGTGTATTCATGTTAATAAATTAGGGTAATTTGTTTGTAGATTGAGTAACCAGTCACCTAATCTAGTTGATTTCATAAACTCATTAATGTAAATTAACTTTAATGAATTGGAAACTCGTGTAATGATGCTCATATCAAGAGAAACACACTGTGCTACATGGACTCGTTGATCAACAAAACAACTCTCTCTTCCCCTTTTTTGATTATTTGACAATTTTTTTCATCTTTTTTTGGAAAGAATGAAAACATAACCAAACCATATCTAATGGTACATAGAGGAGGCAAGTGGTTTATGTAAGCAATTGGTTTTTGTGGGGAATAATGTGGAAAAAACAAGTAGTGTAGCAAATGAGCAATAACATCAAGAACACTCGGATATGTGCCTTTTCTAATGGTGGTGATTTATATGCACACGACAAAGACCAAAAGCAACAAGTAGTAAATGGTTGTGAGCAACAAAACACAATGCATTGTAGCAAACCACTAAGTAAATGGGCGAGAGCCCATGTGGGAATGGTAAAAAAGAGATGACAAAGGAGAATGTGACTCATAATGCAATCTCAAACTAAAAGGACTCCCAATTCTATGGAACAATATCAGGATGGGTTCCAAATGGAAAAATGGTGCAACACTACGACAACTCATCATAGGAAGGCTCTACCATTGGACATGGGTAAATAAGTAAAAAGGGATAATGCCCAATGTCCAACAGGGTATATTCTAAGATAATTTTTGGTGGTAACATGTTTAGACGTAACTATGCAGAGGGAGATAATAATCTTAGATTTCAGTGTATACTTTATCAAGACAATGATGGATAGGAGAATAATTCAAAGGTACCAAAAAATCCAATTCAAAGTCTTGCATCCATGAAACAAAAGTTGGAAAATCTCATTAGATTTATCATGGAGTATGAAATTGGTGGAATTGTTTCCAACCTTGTACCATTTGACAACATTCCCAGTCATGCCAATTTCAATAGTATCCAATTTGGAAGTGTGGTCTGAGGTGGACTCATTGAAGGCAAGAGGTAGTAATGGTAGAAAGAATAAGAGATATTACCAAAGGAGATGCATGGAGCCTAGGGGAATGCTAGTGGAGTAGTTAGGCTCAAGTATGGAAAAATTAATGGTCTCCAATTTAAAAGCATGGTCCATTGTATCCTCATCAAGTGTAAGAGGTGTTGCTAGTAGCAAGGAAACAATGATATTGACATAGAAAATGTAGTCAAAGGGCATGCAAGTTGAGCAAATAGGCCCGAGATGCAAGTCTCTAAGAGAAAAAAGTAGAGGTCATTCCAAGGAACATGCAAAGTAATAATGGTATCTAATAATTCTTTATCATCATGGAAGGTCATGGTTGAAGAGAAATGAGCATTGACGCACATAGGGGGATAAAATGGCTCTATTACACACAAGTGGGAAAGTAAAATATCAATCTCTGACTCTAATATAGTTAGATGTTCAAAAGCCTCATGATCAATGTGAGTGTAGATTGCACAAATGTCACCAGTGATCATACGAGACATTTTTGAAGGAGGTTTCTCCAACCAACTAGTAGGAATATAATATGAATGAAGCATTGAAGGCCATACATTGCCTTGGGTCAAATGTGGCTGAGGACTAGGGTACGAGCACCAATGAATGATGACAATACATTCTTTGTGTGGAAACAACATCACACAAAAAAGTGAACATTCCATGACTTCCATGGCATACATATAGTCACACCCAAGGACCAAGTTAAAATTAACAGAAGCACAAACCACCACAAACATTGACTAAAACAGTGTTACCACCTACCTCGGCAAGAATATTAGGCCAAATCCCCATTGATTTAGTTGGTCTAACATCAAGGGCATGAAATCTACTCGTTGGTGGGACAAGGGTGGGAGAATTAAAATGTCTTCAAACAATCAAGGACACGACACTAGAAGGGGATCATTCATCCATAAGACATTGATGAACAATGTGACTCTTAACCATGACCTCAACTTGGAAAGGGGTGGAGGAAGGAAGAGGCCTCAATGTAAGTTGGTCCTATTTAATGGTAATGTCTTTAAAACTAAAGGATGTTAACTTCCATTTTCCTTACTAGGGGTAAGTCTATGTCACGTCCCCTTTGAAGGATTACCTGACCCACAAAACAAGTATGCTACATAGATTCAAAATACTCAACACAAATTTGAATCCATTAAACTCTAAAACCATTGGAATTCACACATGCATAAAATTAAATAATGTAGTAGAAATAAGCATGCATAAGATCATTCAAAATAGGGATTCAATTTCAAATTTCACTCATGAGCAAAGAATAAACTTCATTGCAAAGTTATAAACAAGAAATGAAGAACAAATATGGAACACTTATCCGTTCACCAAGATGGTCCAAGAAACTTCTTGCATGAGATAAATTTTCTACCCAACCATAGGCATCCACTATAGATGCCACCCCTAAGCCAAGCTATGAGGCCCTCGAGGCAGAGGAAATTGGCCACAAACCCATAGGTCACTCACGCAACCAAATTACTCTCGAGCTCAACCAATATGTTCACAACTAAACATTCCAGATAGCCATCCTACCATCATAGCCATGGCATTCTCATCCACTATCCATACAACACAAGGAAGACATCTCCCTTATCTACTCAATAGTCCCTTAGGATTATTCTCCCTTATAGTGCTCTCGAAGTAGGAAATAAGAACCCATTATGTTTTTCCCCTTCTGGAATAACCTAGAAAAATTGTACCTTGGCTCTAAGACACATGATAAGCAATAATCAATAGGGGAAAGGGAGGTTTTCTAAAGAATCCAACCTTTGTGCTTTTATACAACCATCCATCTCTCTTCTCGGGCCCACAAATTACTCTCCCATAGCCAGATTTAGTCATTTGTAGGTTTATATATTAGTTTAAAGCATGAGGATGCAATTTTCAAATTTTCAATGGTGACTGAGCATGAGAATGGTCAACATGAGCGAGACAATTTGAATTAAAAAGAGAAGAGAGTGCATGGGAATGGAGGAGGTTCAAATTTTCATGAGGATGGGATCTCTTACACTTCTTCGTGATGAGTACACCCAACCCCCATGCCTTCATAACTATGTGATGTAGACTTCCTCACCAACCACCATATGCATTCAATGATTGGCTTCTAAGTCAAAGATGGTGGTCTATATTTAGATAACACACATGATAAAAAAAGGTAGGATTTCTTAGGTAAAATAAGATTATTTATCCCCCCCACTTGCCCCCACTTTCCTATTTTCCTTTGGCGGACCCATAGTCCCTCCCATGCTCTATGTACCAATATTGTGCCCTTATATTATTTTTCAAATAATATTATTGATATTGAGCATACCATGGAAGGTCTACCACAAGGTACATAGAAAACATAATTACCACAAATACATGCTTAGCCATCCACTAATCAAGTCTTGGGCTTGAGCTCCACACTAGGAATCTATGTAGGATATTTACATCGTTTACACATGGGCTCATTTATTTAAGCTCATATGGCTCAACTCCCATCATTATAAACCCCTATTTACAATTTACATGTATTAGATGTAATACATTCAAATGGTCAAAATCGGGGTATTATATTCCCCTACCCCCTGGAATAGCATCGACTTTGGTATAACTTGAGATCATAACAAAAATGGGTATGCCTCTTTCATCACAACCTCCAACTCTCATGTAACGTCATTGAGACCAAAGTGCTTCCATTGCACCTTTACTTGTCTAGTGACTCAATTCTGGAGCAACGTTAATTTCATGTCAAAGATGTGTAGTGGCTCTATTTGGAACAATCAATCACATGGTTAGGACCATGTACATATTTCTCAAGCAATGAAACATGGAAAACATTGTGAGCTCTAATGTTAGCTATCAATGTAAGTATGTATGCAATTGGCCTTATCCTATCAAGGATTTCAAATGGCCCACTAAATAAAGGATCCAACTTGGTGCAACTTCCAAGCTTCAAAGAGTTCTTCCTTGACTTCACTCCAAGGAATATATGATTCCCAACTTTGAATTCTTTGAATACCTTGTTATTATCTGCATAACTTTTCTCCTTGTCTTGTGTTGCCTTCAAATTTTGTTGGACCCTAACAACTTCTTACTCCATTTCCTTGAGCATGTATGACCCAAGTACAATTATGTTCTCTGGGTTATCCCAACTTATTTGAGAACCACATCTCCCACCATATAAAGCTTCAAAGGGACTCATTTTGAATGAAGCATGATGCACATTGTTATATACAAAGTCCACAAGGGGTAAAAAATCTTCCCACTTGAAAGTTTTATCCATCACAAACATGCGAAGCATGTCTTCAATCACTTGATTCACTCTTTTGGTCTACCCATATGTTTGCAGGTGGTAAGTAATATTGAAATCCAACTTGGTTCCTAAGCCTTCAAAAAGACACTTCCAAAAATTCAAAGTAAACTTTATGTCCTTGTTTGAAACAACTATCACAAGCACTCCATGCAACCCAAAATTGAATATCCTTAATATTTTCACAATGTTTGCTACTTTATGAGTAGACTCCATGGGAATAAAATGAGTTCCCTGGTTAATTTATCAGGTTCAACCATGAGTAGACTTCATGGGAATAAAATGAGTTGTATTAGTCAATTTATCAACTACATCCACGATGGAATCATGTTGCTTTGTTGTCTTTGGGAATCCGATAATGAAATCCATTGTTATTACCTCTCATTTCCATTATGAAAGTGGCAAAGGCCATAACAAACGTGCTAAGTGTTGATGCCCAATCTTAACTTGCTAGCATGATGCCCATTGTTATGTACAAAATACACAAGGGGTAAAAAATCTTCCCACTTGAAAGTTTTATCCATCACAGACATGTGAAGCATGTCTTCAATCACTTGATTCACTCTTTTGGTCTACTCATATGTTTGCAGGTGGTAAGTAATACTGAAATTTAGCTTGGTTCGTAAGCCTTCAAAAAGACTCTTCCAAAAATTCAAAGTAAACTTTATGTCCTTGTTTGAAACATCTGTCACAAGCACTCCATGCAACCCAAAATTTTATATCCTGGATATTTTCACAATGTTTGCTAATTTATGAGTAGACTCCATGAGAATAAAACGAGTTGCCCTGGTTAATTTATAGGTTACAACCACGAGTAGACTTCATGTGAATAGAATGAGTCACATTAGTCAATTTATTAACTACAACCACATTGGAATCATGTTGCTTTATTGTCTTTGGGAGTCCAATAATGAAATCCATTGTTATTACCTCTCATTTCCATTGTGAAAGTGGCAAAGGCTATAGCAAACGTGTTAAGTGTTGATGCCCAATCTTGACTTGCTAACATTCCATGCATATAACAATGTATTTGAAAACATTCCTTTTCATTTTGGGCCAAAATTATTTCTTCCTTGCTTCAATATTCATTTTCTAGTGGCTTATATGGCCATAATATGGTCTCTTGTGGAATTCCTCCATGATAATTGTTCTCAACTATGTTGAGTTTGTAACATACATTTTATTTTTGTAAATAAGAAATCCATCATTGCTTTGTTGACAACCTTGTTCATCATTTGTTTTCTCTAGTTGCAGTCCATCTCTCACTTGGATGTAATGCTTATCTCTAGCAAGTGACTCTATCACTATTTTATTCAAATCAAACTCTCAAATGTTGATAGCTGGGTCACATGCACTTTCCTATTAAGTGGGTCTACAACCCTATTTTGTTTCCCTTCTATGTGTTTAATTTCAATGTTAAAATCATAGAGAAATTCCAACAATCTTGCTCGGTCAACAATCAAGTTTGGTTGGTTGAATAACTACTTCAAGCCATTACAATCTATCATTAGTATGAATGTTCTACCCACCAAGTAGTGTTCCTACATCGTCAATGCACATACTACAATAGCAAGTTCTAGGTCAAGAGTAACATAGTTTTTTATGATGTTCCTTTAGTTCTCTTGACTCCCAACATGCTACATGGTTATCCCACATATGTACTCTACCAAGTCCCTCAATCATAGTATCCATGCACATGACAAAATCTTTATTGGGTCTACAATTTTCAAAATCAATGCACTAGTGTAGAGATTTTTAAACTATTGAAAGCTTTGCTCGCATTATTAGGACCATTCAAAATTATTCCCTTACTTATGCAAGGAGGTGATGGGATATACAATTATGGAAAATCCTTTGATCAACCTATGGTAATAACTAGAAAGACCTATAAATAATCTCACATATGTCAGATTTCTTGGAGAAGACTAATTCATTATGGACTTGTTTTTTTTTTTTCAAATCAGACTAGCTTTATTCCTTATTCTGAGACAATGTGACCCAAACAAATCAATATATCATCAAGGAAAACATACACAAATTTGTCCAAGTATTTATTGAAGACATTAATCATGAGGCACATGAATGTAGCTGGTGCATTTGTGAGATCCAATGGCACCACAACAATTTCATAATGACCATACCTTTTCTCTGAGGTTATCTTGTGGACATCTTCTTCCTTAATCTTGACTTGATGATATCTGGACCTTAGATCAATTTTTGAGAATACCTTTTCCCCTCACATTTGGTCAAATTAATCATTAATTCGGGGCAATAAATAATTGTTCTTCATTGTTACTTTATTCAATTGTTTATATTCCATATATAACCCAAGAGTTCCATCTTTTTTTTCACAAACAAGATGAGTGTTCCCCATAGGGACACACTTGGTTCAATGTATCCTTTATCCATTGACTCTTGCAGTTGCATTTTCAACTCCATTAGTTCTATGCTACTCATCCCATAGGAAGTATTGGACATTGGTGCAACTCTAGGTACAAGATCAATTGAAAAATCAATTTCCACCTTTGGAGGAAGTCCTATCATTTCATCTAAAAATATATCGTTGAACTCTAGCAATATAAGATAATCTCCAAGTTTTGGACCTTTGTCTTTTGTTGATTCCAAAACATGCGTTAGATACAGTTGAATTTCTTTTTTTGAGACATTTCTTCAACTGTAAGGTCGAAATTTTCCTGATAGAGATTGCTCTTGGTATGCCTCTTACTATCCTTGAATTTCCACCTTGTTGTGGAAATCAAGTTTAACTTAATGTGCATCCAACCACTGATTCCAATGAGGACATCATAAGAACCAAGTGGTTAAATATTCAAGTTTGCTTGCGTAAAGAGTCCATTAATTTGATCATATAATACAACTCTCCACCATTTCACTAGAATTTCTCTTGGGTTCAGTGTCTACCTAGACTAGCCAAGGCTTAATATGATTGCATTTCTTAAAAGCACGAGTTTCAACAATTCTAAGAGTAACGTAACTATAGCTAGATCCTAGATCAATTGATCTAGATACATGTTTCCTTGCAATCTTACCTTCCACTTCAACTACCACTTAGTGGTGATATCCGCTATGAACTTCCAATGCAACATAAATTCAAGGAATAGGTTGCACCACATCATTCATTGTAATAACATCTTAGTTGTTGTGAATAGTTCTTATTTTTTCCTTCTAACGAGGGAAATTTCTATAGAGGTGTTCTTCTCCATGATCACTGTTTCCCTTTGGGTAAACTACCTTCAAAGACACACTCATTTGGGTGTGATGTTGTTGCATTGACGAGGTCCTTGCTCCATCTTCTCAGATCCAGGTTTGTCTCTTCACTACATTCCATCATTACACATATCGGTGCTCTTCAAATTGATTGTTTAGTGGTATATCAGTTCTTGTGCCACATACTTTTGATCACATCTATGCTGGCAAATGATACTTCATTTCTTCGGTTGGTATGATTCTATACGTGGCTTCCTAGCTCATAAGCGGTGTTGATAGTTTTTTACTTGTTTGCGAAAGTGCTAGATGTTAAATATGAACTTTTGACATTTCTAACTAAGTAAAAATGTTATCTTTTTACCTCGTCAACCATGGGGGGACATAATTGTTCTTGGATATGGGTGTCTTAATCTAGGCCAATAGGTACTACTAGCAGTCAACATGGATAACGTACCGATATCATACACATACTTAACACTTTATTCTAATTCCCTTACACTATCGTTTCATCCATATAAAAAAATTTACATTCCCCACTTGTGAACAACTTATCAATTGTCATCCAGAAGGTCTTATCAAAGAATAAAAGAAGGAATCAAGGCAAATCTAAGTTAGATAAAGACAAAAGAAAAGGTTGATAGGTAAAGAGTAGAGAAATAACAAAGAATAAAATCTATACTGCTTCAATTAAAAAAGGCCCACCCCCTAAAGTCCGAGTGTTGAATACCTATCTAAAGTAAAAGGACTAGAAAATGAAAGAAAAATAATATAAAGGGGTAAGAAAAAGGTGTCGAAGTAGTAAAATTAAAGAAAAAAGGCTCCCTCTCAAAGGTTTGTAGCAAATAAGTTGAAGACTCCTAGCCAAAAAGGGGCTAGTTGGACCAGTAATTGACCTAACACATTAGTTTATGATTTTGAAGGTTATATCACAAGGTTTTTCCATGTCCCCTTCCATGGATTACATCTCCTTTACCTATTTATAACCAAGGCACTTGGGAAATACCTTATGTCATAGGTGAAATACATGTAATAAGGATGAGGTTGAACCCCGGCTTACTTAGGTAATTTGGTAAATTTAGATTATGTTATTAATGTTGAAGGGAATTATCTGTGTTTATGTGCCTAACAACTTGTTGGAGTCTTGATTCATCATTATAGGTTGGGTGCTACACATTGGAGTTCATGCACTTTACCTTGGGATTCATGTTGAAATGGGCACCACGTCATCAGGGTGTTCACCTTGGCATTTGATGTCACATTAAGTATCATAATATTGTACTTTGGTTATCTAGAACATGTGAGGGGTGTCCCCTTAAGCCCATTTTTCATACCTGGTACTTTATGGATGTATTATTGAGCTAGTATGTTACATGCATGTATGTGAACATTATTAGACTCCATTTTCTCTCTCATTACATGTTTCTAGATGCTTCTAGAAGGAGCGCTTTAGCTTATTTGACCAAATCAACACATGTGAAGACTAAGCGCACTTTCTCTCTACTCTCCCTCACACTTGCAGGAATTTTTTATTATATTGAGGCTTCTAGAAATGCGGTGCTAGTGTTTTTTACTTCCATTTGACCCTCACATGTGGGAGTTGAGTTAGTTAGAAATTGGTTGAGATACCGCTTGTATTGATTTAGGAGTTACCAATAAAAGTTCGTTAGAAATTACCTTGCTTGCCTTGCCTAGCCTTGCCTTGCCTTGCCTTTCCTTTGTTTTCCTTCCCTTGCCTTGCCTTGTCTTGCCATGCCTCAGTTTTCCATGCCTTGTCTCGTCTTGCTTGCCTAGCCCAACCTTGCCTTGTCTTGTCTTGAATTGGCTTGGCTTGGCTTGGCTTGTATTACCTAGCCTTGCCATGCCATGTCTTGTATTTCCATGTCTAGCCTTGTCTAGCCTTACCTTACCTTTGCTTTCCTAGCCTTGCCTGCCTAGCCTTGCCTTTCCTAGCCTTGCTTCACCTTGCCTTGTCTAACCTTGCCTTGCCTTGCCTTCTCTTGCCATGCCTTTCCTTGTCTTGCCTTGCATTGCCTTACAAGGTGTCAAACATATGTAATAAGCACTAGCAATATGATACAAATGACGCCATTGGAAAATTCTTAATGTGTAAACGAAATAATCAAACAAATATTTCAAATTTATGAATGATTGAAAATTTAGCTTCATTTTATAGTTGTTATGGTATTCTTGTATTTTGTGGTTCATTTTTGTTGTGAGGGAACTATGTCTAGCCTTGCCTTGCCTTTCCTTGCCTCGTCTTGCCTTGGATTGGCTTGGCTTTCCTTGCCTTGCCTTATCTTGCCATGCCTTTCCTTGCATTTGCTTGCCTAGCCTAGCCTTGCCTTTCTTTGCCTTGTCTTGGCTTGGATTTCCTTGCCTTTCTCGAATCCAATGCAACTTACGGTTTGTCCATCTGAGGCATTGCGAGTTGCAACTCACCTCCTCAAGCCATTCAGGGACATGTTGGAAATTTGGTCAGAGGGCATAAAATCCAAACCGAGCGACATAACAAAGTTTTGTAAGCTCCCACACATCTATTTGGAAAAGGTCCACACAACCACATGTAAGGTACCATATCTATTATAATAGCATGAAACATAAATATTGCAAAGAATAACATCGAAACAACACAATAGATGAAGCCACAACACCAAAATAATACCTTTATTGATAGGAAACAATGTTCACTTGCCCCTTTGAGGGGTTAACCTCCAGCAGAGCAACACTCTATTACAATAATTATCAAGACAAAACTTTTCATACCCTCTACTCCTATTTATACTAAATCTATCTATCCAAAAGAACAATCTAGAGGAAGATCCTTCTAGAAGCAAAAGCTTCTATTAGGTCTTCTTACATTTGACTTATTCTTCCTTATTGCTAGGCCTTATTAATATTGGCCTTTATTACATGGAATTATATTATTTTACCTACATGAGGGGTTAGGGAGGTTGGGTCCCTAACATTCCCTCCCCTTTGAAGACAAGCCTTGTCCTCGAGGCTTAAAATGAGGAAATTGTTGTAGAATGGTGGCCGACTCCCAGGTGGCATCTTCGGGGCAAAGGGATGATGATAAGGGAGAAAATTGGGAGTAATATTGCTCAGTATGAGAGGGATGGAATGGTCATGGACTCCACGGGAAGGGGGAAGTTCTTTGGGAGTGGTAAAAACAACTTGGTAACAGGAGAGGATAGAATGGAGATCGAGATGCACATAAGGTGTCTCAATAGCATCCATGGAGTGGAGTTTGGAAATAAAGCCAGAATGACCCTTTTTTAGGAGCTTTTCCATGCGATGGGAACTAATGATCTCAAGGGAGCTTGTTGTGATTCCTTGGAACTCATACTGTTGTCCCTCCTATTGGAATTGCATGGTTAAGTCCTTAAAATCCATTAGAATGGGGCCAAGAGTGCGTAACAATTTGACACCGAGAACAATGTCACAACCACCCATGTCTATAGAAAACAAATGGGATTCTAGGTGATACTGACCAATTTGGAGCCAGACATTTTCACATCATCCCCCACATTTCATGGAACCTCCATTGGAAATCATGATTTGAAAATTATTGACGACACAAATGTAACATTTGACTTCTTTGGCAATACGACGATGAATAAAATTATGGGTGCTACCACTATCCACAAGGATGATGACTTTCCTATTTTTAATGTAACCAATTAATTTGAGAGTCTGGGGAGCAGAGAAGCTAGTAAGGGCATTAAGTGAAATCACCGGGTCAACTTCTGGTGGATCAAAGAGTGGGGTCAGATTAGAGGGCGGTGGTAGTTCCTCCACAAATGAAACAACAACCTCGACTTCAGAAATATCCTTAGTCACAACCATAAAAAGCTTATGTAGATAGCATCACAACGAAGATAAAATGCAGTGAGGAGGTGCAGAGAAATAATCTTTCATGTAGGTCCATTGAAATTGGTGCACTGACAAAGCATAAGTCTTAATGAAGTCTTAATGCATTGAAGGCAACAAACTTTAGAATTAAGTTATGCTATAAAAATTGCATTGTTTTTTGTCAATAATAAAATGAGTTAAGAATATATCGGGAAGAAATTAAAATTAAAACATTGGGAAGAGAGACGGTAACAATAAGACATCAAATTTATTCTTCAATAAAATTACGACAAATAGAGTTTTTTTATTATATAAACAATACATTTTTGAGTTTTCTGGGTCTAACATTACAGATTGTGAAAATATATATAGTCAAATGCTAAAGTACTGCGAAGTCAATGTCGAATCAAATGCTATAGTCCCACTTGCCTTTGACAGGGACTAATAACGTTTTGGAAGTTCAGATCATGAAAAATTGTACGTAACAAAAAAAAAAAAAAAACAATTTCCGTCAACTCCAATCTATATTTATGAGAAAAACAAAGAAAAGTGGCATGAAATGGCCACATAGGCTCAATTCTTTGTTTATATATAATATGTGGAAAATGTTGGGATCAGGGAGGTGAATTTGTACCCATAATTGTAAAGTGGTTTTCTTTAGCTGGACTCTTTCCGGAAAAACCGAAAGCGAACTCAACAAAGTGAAGATTTAGATGCTTTAGATGGATATGGGATCTTTTTTGAAGCTGATGAAAAACAATCAGTGATTATCCCAGTGATGTGTGATGTCAATGCCAATGACTTTGATGACGAAAAGGCTTTAGAAATAAAACTTGGTCGGTCGGCCGACACAGAACGAATTCCAATGTTTCCATTCCTGTCTAATCTATACCATGATTTGGTCATGGTTTCAACGAACAGGAAAAACAAGTTGAAACTTAACGACCTCTAAATAGATAGAATTGAAAAAACATAAGTAAATTAACATAGATATATTTTGATACCATGTTTTTTTGAAGGTATGAAAGATTTGTTTTTTCTTTTGTATCTTTTCGAATGTTATTTTATAATTTATATGTCATATCAATGGACAAAATAAATCTATTTAAAAATTTATATATATTTATTTCGATTTGATATCAGATATGAAGAGAGATTTTATTTTCTTTTTTCTATGCCTTATTGTATAAAATACATACGCATTATATAGTGTTTCCAAAAATCTTGTAAGAAACAAAATCTTGGATATAAAAAATATTATTTTCTGGATTATTATTTTCTGGATTATGTTATGAGTCTATGATTTATATTTATGAATACTAGTTGTAATAAAACTAGTCAAAGAAGTGAGATTGAAACTAGGGAAATGAATTGCATAGCATCAACTATCACCTTTGTAATTGTAACTAGGACTTCTCATGATTTTGGTTTCTCAGGAGGTCACCCATCCCAAGGCTCTTCTAGCTCAAGAATGCTTAGCTATGGAGTTCCCCACAATCAAGCCCATTTAGCTTGCTACCCCATTCACAAAACCTTAACAAGTATCGTGACTTATGAACTATAGCATTGAGAAAAGAATAAATGGAGGGTGGAATTTTTTTTATGGATTTGAAAACATTTGTAAATCAATGGACCTTTGGCTTTGGGATGAGAATAAACTCTTCTTTGGGACTCTTGTCACCCATGTTATCTTATATGGTTGTCAAGTTTGGGGTTGTAGCATCTCTAAAGAATTGTGGAGAAAGATAGAGCAAATCCAAAAGTATTTTATAATTTATAATCTTAAAATTAAAGATATTTCACCCTACCCTATCATCATAAAAGTGAGTCTTTACTCCATTGAGAGCATGGGTATGATTCTGTAACAAAATGGAAGCCAAGAGGCTTCCTAAGGTTGTTTCAAAATCTATTGAAAACCACGTGACTCCAGCTGGGTTGACATAAAGATGCCAAGTCTTGGCTAAATCATTGGGGTATCAGGAAGAGGTCACTTTGTAGATAATATTAAAAATATTATTACATCTAAATTTAAGGAGGAGAAATTGTGGTGCCATCAAGAATAGAGAATAAAAGAAAATTAAAATACTACAAGGAGGTAATGAACCTTAATTTATAAGATCAAAATTATCTCTTTGTTTTAACTAGTGAAAGAAAAAAAAACATCATTGCTAAAATAAGAACAAACTCTCACGACCTCCCTAATCAAACAAGGCATTGGAAAATTCCTAAACAGTTGTTGGGTCAAAAGAATTTGTCATCTATGTGACATTAAGAGGGTTGAAAATAATAAAAAAAACATTTTTTCTTAGAATGTCCTACATACACCAACAATAGATCTCAATTTCAAAATATTTGTTACAATACCAACCTTCCTAATCTTTTAACTAGTGTAAAGAATAAAATCAACATTGCTAAAATAAGAACAAATTCTCACGATCTCCTTAGTCAAACAAGGCATTGGATAATATTTGTTACAATATGGACCTTCCTAATATTTTAACTAGTGTAAAGAAGAAAATCAACATTACCAAAATAAAAACAAACTCTCACTACCTCCTTTGTCAAACAAGGCATTAGATAATTCCTAAACACTCATTGGGTAAAAAGAATTTGTCATCTATGTGACATTAAGAGGGTTAATTTTATTTATTTATTTTTCTTAGAATGTCCTACAATTTTTTTCTAGTGTGTGAGTGACATGCGAGACTAGACCTGAGGGACTAGCCTATGGGTGAGAAATCACAACTCAGGGGCATCTAAGCCGTCAAAATCACCCAGGGATCACACTGAGCATGGGCCACACCAACCCTTAGCATGGCTGTATTTTTGGGTGTCTCCTCCCGATAGTGGAGGGTTTCGAACCTGGGTTGCCATGTAGAGCGAGGCATTACATATACCAAGAGTAGATCTCAATTTCAAAATATCTATTACAACACTGATCTTCCTAATATTTTAACCAATAAAAACTATAGTGATTTAGCAATGCTTATATTAAAACTTCTAGAACATAAAAATAAAATTTTAAAATAAAAAAAGTAATTATTATTTTTTAAATTAAAATAAGAAAAATCAATGTTGATATTATTAGTGGAACTAAGTATGCACACACACACAATGGAGCTCTTGAGCTCTTTTTCACGTTCATACATAAAATTGAAATCAAAATACATGAGATGAGATATTTCTCTAGAATTATCCATCCTTCACTTACCTAATAAATGCAACTTCACTTATCTTATCTATGCAATTAATATGCCTATCAAACTATCTGTTTTAGTCAAACAAGTAATGATGGAGGAATTACATCATTCAACACTCCCCCTTAATTTCGACCATTACAAAAATTAGCACAAACAATGCCTACGCGTTGTCTCTGAAATTCAAAAGTATTTCTTCCCAATGGTTTGGTGAAGATATCTACTAATTATTCTTTCGAACCATAAAAATGTAGCATGATGCTACCATCGTTGACAAGTTCGTAGATGAAATGATAGTGAGTGTGTAGTATTCCAGATATAAAATAGTATGCAAAACAAAAAGATTTTAGCATAGAAATGACAGAGAAACAATAATATAACCGGAACAATACCAGAATAATACCAGAATAACACCAGAAAGAGCACATTGATTAATGATAACAATGATCACTTGCCACTTCGAGTGGGAAACCTCCAGTAGAGCAGAGCTCTATTACAATAATCTCCAAAACTAGATTTCTCATACCCTCTATTCCTATTTATACTAAAGCTATCTATCCAAAAGAACAATATAGGGAAGATCCTTTTAGAAGCAGAAGCTTCTATTGGGTTTTCTTACATTTAACTTATTCCTCCTTATTGCTAGGCCTTATTAATATTGGCCTTTATTACATGGAATTATATTATTCTATCTACGTGAGGGGTTAGGGAGGTTAGGTCCCTAACGTGCCCTCCCCCTTGAATAACAACCTTGTCCTCAAGGCTTAAGATGAGGAAATTATTGTAGAATGGTGGTTGGTTCCCAAGTGGCATCTTCTCGAGGTGTATCTTTCCATTGGACTAACACTTCCTTGATGGTGCACTGATAGAGATGATGCTCTCGCTGGGCCAAGACTGCTTGTGGCATATGGAACCTTCTTCATCCAACTCAGGGAGACTAGTTTGAGTTTGGCACTTAGTTCCAATCACCTTCTTTAAGCAGGAAACATTAAAAACAGAATGGAGCTTCAACTGACTGGGTAGAGATAACTGATAGGCCACCGATCCCACATGCTTGAGCACTGTATAAGGACCATAAAATTTGGGCGCAAGTTTCTGACAGTGTTCATATTTGACTGAAGTCTGCTTATAAGGTTGTAGTCGAAGAAACACCTGGTCCCCTTCAACAAAATGTCATTCAGAACGACCTTGATTTGCTTGTTGCTTCATGCGATTCTGAGCCATGACCAAATTGTCTTTGAGGGCATGAAGACTATCCTATCGGATGGTAATATTTTTGTCAACCTCCTTAACCCTTGAGACCCCTGACATATATGAGAGAACCGATGGGGGATTTTGGCCATAGACTGCTTCAAAAGGAGTCATGCAAGTAGCTGTATGGTAAGATGTTTTGTACCACCATTCAACTAGAGGTAACCATTGAGCCCACCGATTTTTCCTCTCATATGAAAAACACCTCAAATATGTTTCCAAACACTTGTTGACAACTTCAGACTGGCCATCAGTCTGGGGGTGATAGGCAGTGCTAAGATGCAATTGGGTTGCATGTAGCTTGAACAATTCTTGCCAAAAATTGCTGGTGAAAGTGGGGTCTTTGTCAGAGACAATAGAATTAGGCATGCCATGAAGCTTGAAGATATTATCCATGAAGATTTGAGCCACTATGGTGGCTATGAATGGGTGTTGAAGAGAACAAAAATGAGCATATTTGGAGAGACGATTTACGACCACCATGATGACTGACTTATTGCCCAATTTAGGTAAGCCCATAATGAAATCCATAGAAATATCTCGCTAAATAGCAGGGGGACTCAGAAGCGGTTGGAGTGTGCTCAGAGCTTTGACAGTTTCTCCCTTGTTGCTTGACATACCTCATTTTCAACCACAAAGGTGTGGACGTCCTATTTCATACCATCCCAGAAAAAAGAACGTTTGACCCATTCATAGGTTTTGGTAAACCCTGAATGCCCGACTGTGGGTGAGGCATGAAGTTCAGAAAGTACTATGGATTTAAGTTATGATTGCTTGCATAAATACAAATGACTTTTGTAGTGAAGCTCTTCATTGTGCCAAGAGTACCCTAGAGAAACTGAAGAATTGTGTTGCAATTAGTGGAGCATGGGAGAAATTTTGGGTTCTTGCAGCCATTCCTGACGAACAACTTGGAGCCAATCTGGTATAATGAAGGAGAGGGAGAAAAGGGACTCGTCTTCTTCATATTTTCGGGAAAGAGAATCGACCATGACATTTTCCTTTCCCTTCTTGTAAATGATCTCATAATCATATTCAAATAGCTTGGTCACCCATTTTTGTTTCGCTAGGGATGAAATTCGTTGTTCAAGGAAATACTTGAGACTCTGATGATCAGTTTTGATTTGGAATTGTTGACCCAATAAATAAGGACGCCAGAGATCCAAAGCATGAAAAATAGCTAACATTTCCTTTTTATAAATGGATTGGCCCAAATGTCACTCAGAAAGTTGTTTGCTAGTGAAGGCTAAAGGCCTGCCATCTTGCATGAGGATGGCTCCAATTCCTTTCCCGAAAGCATCACATTCCAATACGAATGTCTTTGTGAAGTCTGGAAGTGCTAGGATAGGGGTCGAGCACATAACATATTTCAAGGCTTGGAAGGCATGATCTGCAACTGAAGTCCAAGTGAAAGCATTCTTTTTAAGGAGATAAGTGAGAAGAGCTGCATTTTTTCCATAATTCCGAACAAACTTCCTATAATAGCCCGTTAAACCCAAAATACCACACAAGATCTTAAGAGTTTTAGGGTGAGGCTAATCCTACATAGATTCAATTTTCTTAGGATCCACTCGGACACCATCCTTATTGACAATATGACCCAAGTATTCCACTTCTGAGGCACCAAAGGCACATTTAGATTGTTTGAGGAAAAGTTGGTGTTTAGAGAGTAAATGGAGAACTTGATTCACATAGGAGAGATGGGATGACCAAGTTTTACTATATATGAGAATATCATCAAATAAAACTAAGACAAAATGATGGAGAAAAGGACAGAAGACATGATTCATAAGACTTTGGAAAGTGGAAGGAACTTTACACAATCCAAAGGGCATTACTAGGAATTCGTAATGACCCTCATTAGTGAAAAATGTAGTTTTTGGAATGTCTTTGTCTTTCATACGGATCTGGTGGTAGCCAGAATGTAGATCCAGTTTGGTGAAGTACCGAGCACCACTCAATTCATCCAAGAGGTCATCAATGACAGGAATGGGGAATTTTTCTTTGATTGTGAGTTTGTTGAGGGCGCGAAAATCAGGACACATGCGCCAAGTACCTTCTTTCTTGAGTACCATGACCACAGAGGAAGAATAGGGGCTAGTACTGGGATGGATAACACCAGCTTCTAGTAATTCATGAACAATTATCTCAATTTCATTCTTCTGGGCAAAGGGATGGCAATAAGGCCGAACATTGGGAGGAAGACTGCCTAGGATGAGAGGGATGGAATAATCATGGACTCCATGGGAAGTGGGAAGTTATTTGGGAGTGGTAAAAAGAACTTGGTGGTGGGAAATGATAGATTGGAGGTCGGGATGAACAGAAGGTGTCTCAATGACATGAATGGAGTGGAGTTGGGCTATAATGCCCGAATGACCTTTTTTGAGGAGCTTTTCCATGTGATGGGAACTGATGATCTCGCGGGAGCCTATTGTGATGCCTTGGAACTTATACTGTTGTCCCTCCTGATGGAATTGCATGGTTAAGTCCTTAAAATCCATGAGAATGGGGCCTAGAGTGCTTAACCATTCGACACAAAGAAAAATGTCACAACCACCCATGTCTATAGAAAACATATGGGATTTCAGGTGATACTGACCAATTTGGAGTCGCACATTTTCACATCTACCCCCACATTTCATGGAACCTCCGTTGGCAATCATGATTTGAAAATTATTGATGACACATATGTAACAACTGAATTCTTGGGAAATGCAACGATGACATTTTTTATGTTGCTACCATTGTCCACAAGGATGATGCCTTTCCTATTTTTGATGTAACTAATTGATTTGAGAGTCTATGAAGCAGAGAGGCTAGTGAGGGTATTAAGTGAAATCACCAGGTCAATGTCTAGTGGATCATAGGGTGGGGTCATATCTGATGGCGGTGGTAGTTCCTCCACAGGTGGAACAACAACATCTTCTTTAGAAATATCCTCAGTCACAACCATAAAAAGTTTTTGTTCCTTACACTTGTTCCTGGGAAAATATTTGTCATCAGAATTATAACAAAGACCCTTGAGTTGACGTTCAACCATTTCAGCCCTGATTAATTTATGGATCTTGAGGGGAGTTACAGGAGGGGCATAATTGGTGGGTTTACGGCGAGGAGGAAAGGAGGGTTTGCGGGTCTGGGATGATACAGTCTGTTGTGCTTCTTTGGCTCATTAGGTAGCTTCCAACCAAGTCTAGGGGCGTTCCATAAGAACATGGGCACAAATTTCATCTTTGAGGCTAATGATAAAGCATTCAATAAATAAAGCATCTGACATGCCCTCTGTTATGAAATCCAAGTGCTGAAATGTAGCAATAAAGTCTTTTACTATCCCAGACTGCTTTAACTTGGTCAAACGACCTAAATGGTGGGTGTCAGAGTCAAAGTGGTCATAAAGTTTAGCCACAAACTGTGTCCAAGCAACATACCCTTGGCATGCCTTTTTTCGCCATTTCCACGATTTCCATCGTTCTGGATCCATATGTAGGACACCATAACAAAGCTTCGCTAAATCATCAGTAATGCCATACAAAGAGAAATAATGTTCCATTTGGGTGACCCAGCTTGTGGGATCCAATCCATCAAATTTGTTAACCTCAATTCTGGGAGGGCAAAAGTCTCGAGAAAAGTGGGTAGTATGAGGACCTTGGCAATGGGAAGAGTCATGGTCATCCTGATAGGATGGTTGTTCAGAAGAGGAAGGGTTCTAAGAATGACCCATGAAGTGTTCAAAGGAGGATTTGAGATCTTTGAGGTAGGAAGATATATCCTTGAGGATCTCAATAAACGAATTGATTGAGCTAAGGTTGGCATTGATATTCTTGATGTCTTCCTGGTTCTGGTGGGTGTCAGTAATCAAGGTATTGAGTTCTTCAGCTCTTGTGGTAACCATTTGGAAAAATGGGTAGGAAAATGGTATAGGGGAAACAAAAGGGGTCTGGAGGGCTGGGTGGGACCACTGAGAAGAAGGGTGTCAAATGATAGGTACCACTGCGATCAGGGCGAAAAGGGGAATCCAATGGGACAGGGGTCAAATAAGGGTGGCAGAGAAGGGTCGGGTCCACAAAAAAATTGTGTTAAAAATGATAGGTATCATTGGAATCGAGGTGAATAGAGGAAACCATTGGGATAGGTCCCAAATAAGTGTGCCGACGGGACCACTATACTCATTTTTTTTTTACTTCTGTGGAGTTATACTCCGGCCTGAATAATACTGCAGTGACGAAATTCCCAAATGCTTAACAAAAAGAAATGTGTAGTAATGTCGCAACCATAATGCAGAAGGAACAGTTGCGCAACAATAGATATTGTCTTTTCTGTTTTTGTTTCTGTCCCCAGGGGTAGGATATTCATGGTTTCTACAGACAAGGGTTTTTCTTGTGCCATAGCTCTCTGATATATGTGCGGGGTCCAACAGTAGTACTCGTCCCAATATCTCAGGGCACCAACAAAGGAGGCTAGATCGTGCCCTTAGCCATACTACCTGACTACCCATGTACTAGAGAGTATCTTCCCAAGTGTTGTTCTCGGTGGCACTATAACAGTCACATGGCCCATCGGTTTATCTATGGAGGGCTTCAAAAGATCTAGTTTGATCTGTATACATGTGTTGTCTGATGCGCTACCACTCGAAGGGGTACCAACAAGGGTGGCCAATAGATGTGCTTTTAAGTACCTTATATCCTACGTGTATGACTCACTGACTGCAGGTTTATGTGCGTAAGGACATATCTCTGTAGCTTTAAGATGTCGGAATACATCTCTACCTTGAAAAAATTTGAACCACAATTTTCTGCTGAGGAAGGTGCTCTGATACCATTTGTAGTATTACATATATAAAATATTATGCAGAACATAAAGACTTTAGCATAGAAATGACAGAGAAACAATAATATAACCAGAGACTTTAGCATAGAAATGACAGAGAAACAATAATATAACCAGAACAATACCAAAATAATACCAAAATAACACCAGAAAGAGCACCTTGATTAATGATAGCAATGTTCACTTTCCTCTTCGAGGGGGTAACCTCTAGCAGAGTAGAGCTCTATTACAATAATCTCCAAGACTATATTTCGCATACCCTCTATTCCTATCTATACTAAATCTATCTATCCAAAAGAACAATCCAGGGAATATCCTTCCAGAAGCAAAAGCTTCTTTTAGGTCTTCTTACATTTGACTTATTCCTCCTTATTTTTAGGCCTTATTAATATTGACCTTTATTACATGGAATTATATTATTCTATCTACGTGAAGGGCTAGGGAGGTTAGGTCCCTAATAGAGTGTCAATGTGTTTACTCTTGTGGTGAAACACATGATTTTTAGATAATGCAATTGTTGAATTGTTGTCATAATATATAGGAGTTGGCTCTTTCTCTTCATGTGCAAGATTGCTAAGGATTATTATCAGCCACACTGCATGACAAGTTGTTGAAGTTCCTGCCACATACTCTGCTTTTGTTGAAGAAATTGTCACGATGGGTTGTTTCTTTTAAGCTCATGAAATTAAACTTGTACCCAACATAAATGCATACCCTGAAGTACTTTTCCTATCATCAACACTAACTGCAAAATCACTATCTATATATCCAACAAGCGAATCATCTTTTGAATTGGAAAACCAAATTCCATAATCTGTTGTACCTGCAATATACCTCAAAATTATTTTTCCAACTTTCCAATGAGAGATTTTAGGATATTCCATAAATCTTGAGATTAAGCTCACTGCATACATAATATTTGGCATGGTAGCTGTAAGGTACATGAGGCTGCCCACAAGCCTCTTATACAGAGTATAATCAATTGATGTTCCTTCATCTTGCTTACTTAGCTTTGTACCTATTGCAATTGGTGTATCTCCTGGCTTGCATTTGTTCATTTTGAACCTTTTCAAAATATCCATGGGATATTTTTGTTGACAAATAAAAATTCCCTTTTCAGATTGCTTAACTTCAATTCCCAAAAAATATTTCATAAGACCAAGATCAGTCATCTCAAATTCACTTTGCATGGCTTCTTTGAATTGATTCAACAACAATTTTCCTGTATAAATCATGTCATCAACATAGAGACAAACTATCAAAATATTACCTTTCTGATCTCTTTTGGTGTAAAGTGTGGGTTCATTGCGGCTCTTGTTGAACCCATTGTTGAGAAAATAAGAGTCAATGTGACTGTACCAAGCTCTTGAAGCTTACTTCAAATCGTACAATGATTTCTTCAATATGTACACTTTGTACTCTTTACCTTTAATTTGAAATCCTGGTGGTTGATCCACATAAACTTCTTCCTGTAAAATGCCATTTAGAAAGGTTGATTTAACGTCCATTTGATAAACTAGCCATTTGTTTTGAGCTGCAACTGCCAAAACTGCTCTGATAGTATCCAAACGTGCTACTAGAGCAAATGTTTCTCCATAGTCAATACCGGGTTGTTGAGCAAACCCTTTTTTTGCTACAAGTCTTGCCTTTTGCTTTTCTACTTTGCCTTTCTCATTGAATTTTGTCTTATACACCCATTTAACTCCAATGTTGGTTTTACCTGTAGGGAGATCCACAAGATCCCATGTGTCGTTTCTTAAAATTGCTTCAATTTCTTCATTCATTGCATCAACCAATTTTTCTTCTTTGATCACTTCTTCAAAGTATATTGGTTGATAGGATAACTTAGCAAAGTGTGCTTGTTGATGCACATCATCATTTTGCTCATAAATTTCTCTCAAGTTTCTTGTTTTATCGTTCCTCAAACTTGCTATAGTGGGTTCCGAATCATTGCTAGAAGAAGAAGATGTGCTATGCTTTGTTTGTTCTCCTTGGCCTTGTACTTGCAATCTTGGAAGTCTTAGTGGAGAAGCTTGTTGTCCTGTGGCTTCCACCTGCTTATATTCCTGTATAGAAGGAATCTGATCTACAAATATTTCACTTGTTTGGTTATCCCAAGATTTATCTTCTTAGAATTTCACATCTTTGCTTACTATCAATTTCTTGGTAATATGATTGTACAACTTGTATGCTTTAGACTGTTCACTATATCCAAAAAAATATGCATTTTTCACTTCTATCATCAAGCTTTCTCCTCAGCTCTTCAGGAACATGTGCATAAGCCACACAACCAAAAAATTTAAAATGAGAAACACTTGATTTCATACCACTCCATGCTTCTTGAGGGACTTTATTTTCCAAACTGCTAGTTGGTGACAAATTCAAAATATACATGGAGCATTCTAGTGCTTCACTCCAGTACTCATTTGACAAATTCTTGGCCTTCAACATACTTCTGGCCATATTCATTATTCTCTGATATTTCCTTTCAACTACTCCATTATGTTGTGGAGTGTATCTTGTGGTAAACTGTCTCTTGATCCCATGCTGCCTGCAATATGTTGCAAATTATTTGGAGTCATACTCACCTCCTCGATCTGATTTGAGTACTTCGATGTATTTGCCACTATGTTTCTTTGTCAAAGATTTAAATTCTCTAAAATTTTCAAATGTCTCTGATTTGTGCTTGAGAAAATAAACCCAAGCTTTCCTGCTCAAATCATAAATGAATGTTAGAAAATAAAAGCGGCCTCCTATTGACCGAGTTTGCATTGGACCATAAATTTCTGTATGCACTAGCTCGAGATGTTCTTTTGCTATGTAGGAAGCATTGGGGAAACTATCCCTTTGGTGTTTGGACAAAATGCAACTCTCACAGGAGTTTTTCTGTTCATTTATAATGGGCAAACCTTTGACCATAGATTTATTCTGTAAAAAACTAAGATTGTTGAATTCCAAATGACCATATCTACGATGCCACAACCAAGTCTCATCTGAGCTTGACACATTTTGGGCATATGACTGTGACAAATCTACATTTCTCAATATCAAAGGAAACATTCATTTTTTGGTCATTTTTACTGTAGCTATGATTTTCTTACTGGGTGGATTGTCCAAGATTTTACACTTGGAACCTTCAAAAATGACTCTATAGCCATGTTCATTCATCTGGCCTACACTCGTCAGATTATTTCTAAGACTAGGTATATAATAAACATAATGAATATCTTTCTTTTCATCTTGATTGGTCAATACAAAAACTACATCCTTGCCTAAAAATTTCTTTTGATATTCATCTCCCAATTTAATTTGAGATATGACAGAGCTATCTAAACTAGAAAACAAATCTTTTTTACCTATCATATGATTGTTGCAGCCACTATCCAACAACTAGAGATCATGAATGTTGCTTGCTTCTTTTGTGACTTGACATGAGAAGAACATTGATTCATATGTTTCTTCTTCAATGTTGGTAACATTTGCTCCACCCTTATTCATATATTCTTTCTTCTTTATGCATTCACTTTCGTAGTGACCAAATTTCTTGCAATATTAGCACTAGATCCTTGATTTGTCAGTCCATCTTGATTGATTAAAATTTCTGCCTCTTCCCCTTTGGTTTTGAGAGTGCCTCTATTCACTTTGTTCTAAACATTATAAAGTTGACCTCTATCCTGTTTGAGAGCGTCCTATGCCTTGTCTGCCTATGCTTCTATTCCCTCGACCTCTACCTCTGCTTGTGGAGGCCCAAGACTGAAATGCGTTCTCCAAAGATTTAGTATTTTTACTGAACCTATTTTCATGGGTTAACAAAGATCCCATGAATTCTTCAACTATGAGTGTTGACAGGTCTTTCGACTCTTCTATGGAAACTATGACCATATTAAACTTATCAGGAAGGCTAGGGAGTACCTTCTCAACGACTTTATGCTCTTGAATGTCTTCTCCATGTGTGCACAACTAATTCACGATGCTTGTGACGCAGGTTATGAAATGATCCACATAATCATAATCCTTCATCTAAAGAGTCTCAAAACTCTTCCTAAGTGTCTGCAACTTTACATTTTTTACTTTGTATGTGCCTTTATAGGCAATTTCAAGAATATCCCATGCATGTTTGGCATGATCTGTCGTTGTGACTTTGGGGAAAATGTATTCCTCAAACCCTTGTTGAATGAGCCACATGGATTTTTTGTCCTTATTCCAGAGTTCTTCAATCACATTTATTTGCACATTCGTCATTGCTTGTAGATCCACTGGATCTGGTTCCTTGAACCCATTAACTACTGCTTCCCAACTATCTTCAAACCAGATAATTTTTTTCATTTTTATGGACCATACATCATAATTCTTACCCATTAAAACTGGACCTCGTTCAAGCGCTGGACTGTTGCTAGACGCCATGAATCTCTTGTAGAAGTCGACTTTCTCCTTTCTGGCTTAGATCTCCACCAAAATAGCTTTTCGTCTATCAAAATATACAAAACCTAGAACTAAAATCAGCCTCGCCGCTTATTGTCCAGACCCTCAGGATGACCGATCGAAGAAATTTATTTTTTTGAAATGTTGGGCCTTGTTCGTGACCTATCCACTCTCTAGGGGCGACCAACTTCTCCTGATCGCTCTGTGTACACAGGCAGGGGGCGACCGACTTCAAAAACGTGATTTTTTGAAGGGTTTTTCCTCAAAGTTTTGCACTAGAATTCCATGAAACGCCCCTCCTCCTGTTGTGGGTTGATCAAGCTTCAAATTTCTCTGCAATAGCTTGCAAATTGCTCTCCAATCTTCGAAGAGTCTTACTCCTCCTCTGATACCATGTTCAATTTTAAGCAGAGGCATGCATTCACTAAACAGAGTATGCACACACACAATGAAGATCTTGAGCTCCTCTTCACATTCATACATAAAACTGAAATCAAAATACATGAGACAACATATTTATATATAATTCTCCATCCTTCACCTACTTAATAAATGCAACTTAATTGGAAATCACCACAAAATTAATTGGAAATCAACTACGACAATCAACACAAACTTAATTGTTTTTTTCTTGTGCATAGCCAGAGGGATACTTATCAGTGGAAATCCTATGGCCATATTTTCATGGTGATGGTACAACGTTCATTCTCATGCCTTCCAAGGGCATGTAATAAAGAGTTGGTGTGATCAAGAACATACCGATTGAAATAACTTGTGAATATTTTCAACATGTAGGCTTGTTACTGCATTTGGACACAATATGGCTGAATTATGAACCAATTAAAGTTTTCTGGTCTTTGTTAATTATTAGCCATCTTAGTCCAGGTAACATTTTATTTCAATCTTTAAAGGTTGAGTTAAAACCCTGAAATAAAAGGAAATGACTATAATGAACTATGTTATCACTTATTTATAATTGAGACATTATTTCTATAATTGATGGTACTCAACAAACCATCTCCACTGGACGTACCCTCACCTAGACCCATGCACCTTATCTCTCTTGAATTTGTGGAATGTAGAAAATGATAAGTTTACCCGAGTCAGTGTTAAGCACAAATTTCATCAATTCCTCCGCCTCAATCAACCCAATCTGCAATTCCTTGTAAGTTGTCGTATACTTCCTTCAAATCTAACCTTCTGCAAATGATTTGTTTAGCTTTGATGCTTGTTGAATAACACTACTCTTCTTGTGCAGATTCAAGACTATGCTAAAACCATGGAAGATGAATCAAAGTCCTTAATTTGTGGGGATTTAAAGCCACCAAAATTTTTGGCAGACATAGTGGAATCCATAGCCGCTGCAGTGTTCGTTGACAGTGTAGGTGCTCAATAGATCTAGTGCATTAAGATCTACAAGTGCAAGTTGGGACCTATTCAAGCTCCATTGACCTATTTGAGGTGAGTTTATCGAAATGAGCATTCTTTAAACTATAATGATTTCTCTTTTTCCATATCAAAATTAGGAGCTCTATCATATTGGGTTGCAACGTTGTTTGGAACTTCACTTCACAAATGAGCTTATTGCCAAGGAGAGCAAACTTCTAGGTTATAGACCCAAGGAGAAGTTGATCACGTAGGTTTGAGGCCCATTTCTACACTGAATTAACATAATGACAAAACCAAAATAGGGGTTTGACAAATTCATCTTTGTGATAGAAAGGGAAATTAGGTTATGACACTCCTAGATACTTCAAGCACTAGCCATTAGGGAGGTTACCCAAAATCAAGGACCATGCAAAGACAACCTTCTTAATATTTATAAAGGAGATGACTCAACGATGTAGATTGATCATAGGGCTATCTCAAAAGCTTGTGGAAGAAAGGGTGTTTATCACTAAGGAGCGTAAACTTCTTGTTTATAGGCCTACGAAGAAGTTGACCACATAGGTTTGAGGCCCATTCCTAGACTGAATTAACATAATGAAAAAACTAAAACAAGTGTTTTCCAGTTTCGTCTTTGTGAGAGAAAGGGAACTTGGGTTGATACTTGGAGTGTTGGCCAAGAGGAAGGTTTCCCATAGGCAAGGACCATGCACAAACAACCTTCTTAGGATCAATAAAGGATTGCCAACTTGAATGATATCAACTCAACCATGTAGACTGCTTAAAGGCTAATCTCAAAAGCCTGTTTAACTTGGCATGTAGGGCTGGTCTGCAATTGAGCCACTAATACCCATCAATTTTTTTTATACTTCATGGATCCTTTAGAATAGTTCCACTTCAATCCTCTCCACCATGTCACCAAAGTGGGCATATCCAACTTGTAGAAAATAGTGACCGATAAACCCATCCAAGAGAAACAATGCTACTAACAAATTCTTAAAAAAAACATAAAGTAAACGATGGAACATATAAACAATACACAAGAGATTTACTTTGGAAACCCTTAACTAGAAAACCAACAAGCTTAGAGTTGCACCTCTTTTTAATTGTTCACTGTACTATGTTTAGGTATTCTGCAACATCATTCAACCCTAATCCACTAATCAAGATTATATTACAATGGGCATAAAACCATTGATAATAGAACCAAAATGTTTGTCTCGAGGGATTCACATTCAAACCCCCAATGGGTAGCCCATTAGCCCCTCACACCCCATAGTCAAGGTTGGTAGACCCTAGACCCCTTAATTGTGCTAGGATGCATAGTGTTTCAAAGAATACAACACATACCAAACATAACTTAAGGAAACAGGTCATTAGTGGAAATCCTAGACTTGTTTGGGCTCAAGTATGTCTTGGAAAGTTGAAATTTGTCCTTCAAAGTAGCCCACAACTTCTAGTGATGCATCCAACAATGAAACATATTCTCTGTTTGATATTTTGATGAAACCTTTATCGTACCACCATTTAGCTAAGAATCGTGCACATTCTGTCAATGAGTTGTACTTGTCTTCATACTACACCAAGGGATATTTCCAAACACAATGATCATTGAAAGAAAGGCCTATACGCGGGGAAGCAACCTTCCAAGCAAGGTGACACTTAATAATTTCCTAGGCCTTCCGGATACTCTAAGCCACAATGGTTCCTTGAATTTGGACTTTGGCTAGTGTTAGCAACAACTTTTGGAAGTTAACATTCCTTCAATACTTTTCACCTAATGCAGCTCGTCTGGATTCAATTGCGCAAGATCACTTTAATCAATGAAAGAAAATATTGTACCTAGAGAAGAATCCTTCCAAGCAAGGCAATTCTTAACAGTTTCTTAGGCCTTCCTAACACTTCGAGCCACAGAGGTCCCTTGAATTTGGACTTTGGACAAGGTCAACAACAAGGTTTGGAAGTTGATCTTCCTCCAACACTTTCCACCTAATGGGGATTTTCTTTGGATGCAATTGTACAAGAGCACTTTAATCATCAAAAGAAAGGATTGTAGGTAGAGAAGCATCCTTCCAAGCAAGGCGATGCTTAATAACTTCCCAAGCCTTCCTATTACTTCGAGCCACAAAGGTTCCTTGAATTTGGACTTTGGTTGGGGTCAACAACAAGCTATGGAAATTGAGATTCCTCCAACACTTTTTACCTAACAAGATCCCTCTCGAGATGCAATTGCACATGAGTAATTTATAGTCATGTTAATATTCCATGGCCTTGATCACCCATTTTGCGCATAGGGCTTTATCTTGATGGCCTTGATCACGCATTTTGGGCATAGGGCTTCATCTTGATGGAATGGGTAGATCATCCCTAGGGAACCTCATTCCTTTAGACTTGTTAAAAAAATATAAACCAACAGAACCACATAATAATTCTAGAAAACTAACATAATGTTTGTTCATTGCCTTTGACATAATAATTCTAGACAACTAACATAATGTTTGTTCATTGCCTCTGTGTGAGATTGTTGTTTTTCTAATCTCAAGGGGTTGTCCATAATGCCTTAGAAGTTCTCAACACTCAAGAACAAGGGTAAGATCACTATTAAAATTATAATGGTTTGGTTGAATTCATTAGGCAAATTACAACAATATTAAACAAGTGAAATGAGATGAATCTGCGCCTTAAGTGAACTTTCCATACCTCAAAGGGTAAGCCTATTTACTTCCTAAAACATGAATATTCCATTCACTAATTTCTAATTTGGTAAACCTCCAAAACTACTGGGAAAAACAAAAAAAACTGGAAGCAGACCTTTCAAAATCTCACTATTGTTATACGACAATTGTGTCTAAATCTGTCACTAAACAAGCCATTGCAACATTCCTCCTCTCACTATCTTGGTGATTTGCCAAAAATACATTTAATAGCAGGTTGTAACAATCTCTTAGTGCACGTCAATTTTTGTTAGAACATTCGGTTAAGATGTGGATTTCATTTGCTAGCCAATAGTTGAAATCATGGCCTCGCAAGTGACAAACATTTCTAACAAAAAAAAAACCTGTTAGGATGTTGCACTACCTCCAGTGTGTTACTTCCTTTTCCCGATTTTTCCACAAGTTGAGCATATAAAGAAAACTTTTTTAAAAACCAAACAGGTTGGAAAATACTAATTAAAGTGCCAGTCTTTGAGATATCGTGTTGTTGAAACCATCCCTCACGTCGAAGTGGATAATATCATGCTGCTACAAAACTATCCTTTCTTGATTCTTCTTGTTGCTGCTATAAATAAATGTTTAAACATGTTGTAACAACCTCCCTAAATTTTCCCTTCACTAATAATAACACCACTGCTTAGTATTGTTGCATTCACCATGTGATTATCATAAGCTACTAAAGAGTGTAACTTAAGAGCACTATTTCTATGGGAGAATATGTTGTCGATTAATTGTGAACTTGAAACTGATATAAATAAATTGTATCTAGCACTCTTGTACCTAATAATAAATCCAGAAAATTTGAACATCAAAACCTACTCAATCAAGATTCCACACCAAGGCTTACAAATGGACCATGGACAAGAGTAATCCATCGATCTCCTCCACACATATGTTACATGCATACTGGAATGGGTAAAAAGGAAGGACCAACCTCTTAAAACAAGTTTATCCATAATAGCCCCACACAAATCGTGTAGATGAGGCTCTAAAGGTACACATGTTAACTAGAATAAAAAGTATGAGTTGGTGTTTTAAGTAGATTGACAGGCTTCCCACCATTAAGGTGCACCCACTATAGAATATAACAACATACTTATGACAAGGTCTCTCCAAAAAAATGCTACTCCCGCTTTTTTCAATATTCTCAAAGTCAACATAACTCAAAAGTATCAAATTGCCTCTTTATGGTAAGAATTTAGGAAGATTACAATATGAAAGAAGGTTTTAAGAGAGCAAATTAAGCTATGCCAATTGCAATAATGCATATACTCATGGATATGGGGAGGTACTTCTTTGACACATCCATCAAACCACCCATGCATACACCGCATAAGCACTTTGAGGCATTGATAATAGTTTCAAGCAATTTGAGGCATTGATAGTAGTTTCCACATGTCAAAATGAGATGCATCTTCCATCTACTCCATTTTGAATTTAAACCATATCCTTTCCTTCCAAATTGGATCCTGAAATAACTCCACCACTTTCTTATCAAAACCTTGATACTGTATTATATACTTATTAAAAATAGGCATGTTACATATAGACATGTTAAAATAGCAGCTGAACTCTTAAAAAATAGGAAACTCAAAACATGATACAATTTGCTATGGAGACACCTACAAAATATAACATCTCTAAAAATAAGGCATTACTAAAAATAACAGTGTTTGTCATGTCACTAAAAATAGTTTCATCAAACTTGTCTTTTTGCAAGGAACCCAAATATGTTCTTTGATTCTACTTGTAAGCTTTGAAACCTTAATTTCTAAAAATAACAATGTCATGAAACTCCTTGCACATTGCTTGAATGAGGCTCATCAAAGTCGTGAGTGTTATCACACAATGCTTACTTCTTGAGATAAAGTCCCAAAGGTCAAGCAAGGATTTGATGTAACTAAGAGGAACACTTTAGGTCGGATCTCCTCCAACTCAAGGGGTGCTTCCCTAGGATAGGATTGCTAGGATTTTAGGTAGTGAGTTCAAAGGTGAGATGAAGAGTAATTTCCAGCAAAACATTTTTTAATGAATTAGGAAAATAAAGTGGACAAAATACCAGAGACTATTGTCTTTCCATTGGGAAATGGTGTCAAATCAAGGCTCATATAGGAGGCTATCATAATGACGAAAGGAATATATATGGATGAAACCCTCAAAAAACATTCACACTTTCCTTCCTGTCCCAAATTGCATAAATATGGCTAAGGACATGTTGAGGGGTCCTAAATCCCTTTAACTCAACAGTAGGAACCAAACCCGCCACCAAGGCCCAATTAGACTCTGCAGTGTTTGATAGTGGAATGGTTCTCCATATCTTGCGATCCGGCCAAATAATCAATGGGCTTTATGTAGTGATTTACATGATATCTTCTTGCGAAAACTCCTCCTTCAGTTTGAACGTTCTCTTTTATATATTTTCTCTTATAGGTGGGTCTGATAAAAGATAGGTGCTGGTATAAACCAACTGGGTAAAGAAAAAGGGGGAAAAATTAACTACTAAAGAAGGCCTAGCTTGGGATAACCCTCGTGCTCTAGCATGCAGATAAATATTTTTATATCTGTGACAAGCCTAGTACTAATACATTAACTTGCTGGTATTCTAATTATTGACTGAGATACAATTATCGAAAGAAAACATACATACAATAAAATGATGGCAAGAAAAATAGTTTCCTTAGCTCTAACCATTAATCACACATTATCACAACGATTTGCTTTCCATCATTAGAGATAACAACTATAAAAATATTGAATCAACTAACTTATCAAAAGATTCAGAAACTCTTACTCATTACAACATCCATTCATGAGATAAAGTCAGAAGTAATTCCTCCTTATGATCCAATCACACATGCCTTTGATGTAAAACAAAAATTTGTCTCCAGTCCTAAACAAGACTTCTCAATTAAGGTAGTTCCAAAATAGTTCTTTACAATTCCAAAAATGAGGGGTCTTTGCAAAAACCATCCACCTTTTCTAAAAGGTCGACCCTCTTATTTATAACAAATTATTATCTAAAAATAACTATCAAAAGTGCAAGCTAAGTAAAACAAAACATCTCCACATGGCGCTTTCATCTCTCTGTATTGTAAGATTCATCAAATGGTTTCACTTAAGTGGATGAATCTTCTCATACTTTGACCATTTGATGAAGAGTTCCTCGCATGTGTTGGCATACGAGAATCTGTGTTGATCCATCGGGGCCGAAAGGATCTCCTTTATCTCTACCGCTCGTGCCCGATACTTCACTACTTTAGTTCTTAACTGCTGTAATACTGCTTGAGCCTTCATCAGGTGCTCCATGAACTGTTGTACTTGATATGGCACCATGTTTTCCACCTTTTCTATCTCTGCAGTCCACAATGAGTCTTGTTTTGCATGTTGTTTGACTATGTCATGCAAGTCGACAAAGTCCTCAGGTGAGTCGAATTCTGGGAGATTGAATGTTGGCCCTTGCTTAGGGAAGAAAGCAAAGATTAAGGAAGAAGAAAGGCAAAGTACGAACTGTGTGGGAAACACACAAACCAAGGAAGGGTCGAAGTGGTTAAAGAAGCAGAAAAGATAGAATGAAGTAAGGAAAAGCAAGCCATTGAAAGAAAAGATCAAGGAAGACAAAGAAGTGAAGAAGATGGATCGTGGACAACTCAACAAGCGGAAAAAGACACCAACGAATGCTTTGGAGCACTTCACGGAAAAGAAGGAAAAACAGGCTGGCGAAGCCCTTAAAATACAGGTCATGGGATCGAGGGTTTTGGTACCTAGGGTTATACTATTATTGCATTGTTGTGTTAAGATAAGAGATATAGCTAATTGCGCGAAGCTAGGCATAAGATTGTTAGACACATCTAGGATATATTGCGTTGTTGCTCTGAAACCATCTTGTATTTCCTTTGGTTTTAGACATCTATGTCCTACAACCCCCTATTGCTACTTCGGGTGAGACTTCATCTGCTTCGCAGGTGCTTCCGAAAGGGCCAGTAGTTAGGGTTTGTTGGTGCGTTGTTAGAGTTGAACCCTAGGTCTGCCATTGTGCCAACAAATGGTTCCATTGTCGGGACCAAGATCTTCTTGAGGGAATGTCAAGGTGGTTTCCATTGAAGACAAAGATTCAGAAGTGGATAGAAGAACAAGAAAGGGACTTCGTCGAAGCTCAGAATAAGAACCCTAGCATTAATATAGAAGATTGGTTGGGAAGGTACATCATTACTGATATGCTCAAGATTTTCATTGGAGGAATTCATAAGGAGTTGTATGAGTGGTTAGCCAGATTAGCAGACACCCAGTTTGAGATCAGATCTAGGCCACCTGTGGTTTGGACAACGACGTTGATCAAGAAAGTCAAGAGAGTCAATAACGTTGTATCAAGAGTAGTAGATCTTTGGTTTGATAGCACTAGTGGAGAGGTATTTATTTAAGGGACCTAGAGGGAAGTTTCTGCACTTTTTGAAGCTAAAGATTAAGATGCTACTGCATGAGAAAAATATCTTGAAGATACAGTAATCAGTTGGATTTTAAAACTAATTTTCAAGAATTCACGATAGTGACGTAGAGGTTGGACACACGCGCAGTGGGAGATCATTTAGAAAGGTTCCTCTCACAGACCTATTTAAGAAGATTTACGGGCCATTGAATCAGGACGAATATTTCTACAGTGAAGAAGAAGCAGGGAGGTCAGACAAAGAGTATTCAGAGTTCACAAGAACAGAAGAAGTAGAGATTGAGGAACTTTGCGAGGAAGAACCAGAAACTTCAGGAACTGCGCCTACTGTCGAAGTAAGTACTATTATTCCTCCTATTGTTTTAGCAGCATTAAGTAACCAGAGTAACCATAGTGGTCAGAGAAATCAAAGTACTGTTACAAGCAGTTTAGTGCATAGTCAGCCAAGAAACCAAGGAAGATCTATGGTAGATGAAATGAGGTTACCCATTTTCAGAGGAGATGGATTTGAAGATCCTGACCAACATTGGTTCTTATGCGAAGATGTATGGAGCATTAAGCAAGTCACCGACAAAGCTTCCAAGAGATATTAGTTTAGTACTACCTTGAGGGATCGTGCTCTGAGTTGGTACATGAAGTTTGTTTCAGGATCTACACAAACTAAGCCCCTGAATGACATCAAGACTGCATTGAGTGCACAATTCAAGAAGCCTAAATTAGAGTTGCAGTGCATTACAAAGTTGAAAGAAATCAAGTAGAGGGTGACTGGACATGTTTGGGAATTTGATCAGAGGTTTAAGACCCTAACAGGCCATTGAAGTTTTCATATTCCAGATGAACAACATAAAGAATGGTTCATTGCTGCCCTCCTGCCACACATTAGGGTTCCTCTGATGCAACAGAAGGTCGCCTCACACCCTGAAGCATTGGAGGTTGCCATGAAACTAGAAGCAACCCCTGTAGGAGAAACCAACCCAAGTATGAGTTAGATTTTGAATCAATTAACTAGTTTATCTTTACAGGTCAAAGACATGAATAAAGATAAAGGGAAGGAGAAATGAGAAGATATTTAGTGCATCAGATTTAAATCAAAGGGCCATGACAAAGAACATTGTCCCTTATTTAATGAATACTTGGCCTCTGGAGCTCCTAACCCTTTGAAGCACGCTACTATACCCTGGTGTGAGGTATGCAGAACTAGACATCGCCCTGGTGAATGTTATTATATGCAGAAATATGTCCAGACCCCCACATATCTTTATTGTACATTTTGAAAATCTATGGGACATGATGAAAAAGACTGTAGGGCTTACGACCTCATGCATGAAAGATCAAGAGATACCTATAGAATTCAAGGAGAATTATAGCAGGAAGGAAATAATGCGCAATTCAACTCCCTAGGAAGAGGAAACTTCAACCCTCGTGGTGGATTCAGAGGAAGAGGATGAGGTGGAGGCATGGGTCGAGGTCGAGGTTGGATTATTTTTTATAATTGTGCCCATCTAGGTCATTTGGCAAGGTATTGTCACAACCCTTGTACTACTTGCAACTACTGTAACTCGTTTGACCATGTTATCGAAGAATGTCCAGTGTTGTTAGCTAAACTTTAGGAGAAACGAGGAGGAAACCAACAAGTCCAAATAATATCGGTAGAACCTCGTGGTGAGGACCCTAGAGTCGCTGTTATTACTAGAGGAGGCGCTATTACAGGAGAATATAGGGTGACTCCAAAAAAGACTATAGAGGGATCTGGGATCAGAAGAGCTGCAGAAAAGGCACAGTTGTTTGATCCAAGGAGAGAAAAGTGTACCTTTGAGGAAGCAAGAAAATAATTTGTAGGAGAACAAGCTTCCTCATCTAAGACACAACCAGAAGTAAAGGAGTGTGAAATGCCCCTGGCATTTGATCAGTCTGCCCTAACTGGCCAAGGAAAAGAGGTAAGTAAGCTTATGGACTTCTTATATACTTGTATCAATTTGATTAAAGATGAGAAAGTTGTGCAAGAGCTACAACACCTGGTAAGACAATATGAAATTGGAAGAATAGATCCCCTGCTGAGTAGAGCCATGGATCAAGTCTCTAGGAAAAGAAGGACAAACAAGGAACTACACCTTAGTGCCCAGATTGGAGACTACGACATGGACTATGTGGTCCTCGACTTGGGATCATAAGTAAATGCTATGACGAAGCAGACTTGGGCACTGATGGGAAAACCTATATTGATTTACTCTCCTATCAGGCTCAGGATGACTAATCAGTAGGCGATGAGCCCCTTTGGAAGATTAGAGCATGTCCCTGTAGACATCGACGAGGTAAGGACATTTGCAGACTTCGAAGTGATTGAGATTGTTGATGATAGCTGTCCATATCCTTTGTTGTTGGGAATTGATTGGGCTTTCAACAATTTGACTGTTGTTGACCTAAAAAAGAGAAGAATGACATTTGAGGGGAATGGCCTTCAGGTCATTGCACCTCTTGATCCCGATGAAGGTTGCAGATACACGAAACCCATAAAAGAATAAGATCGTGCATATGAGCTAGAGAACATCTATAAACTGACAACAAGACAACATGATTACATTAATCCTACATTAGATGGAAATCTCATCTAGTGAAGTGAAAGTGCATGCTCATCAGACTCAAAAGAAGCATTGGAGCATTGGCAGAACATAATGTACGAAGTCTCTACGCGGAGGTGTGCCAGATTGACCAGGGAAGTTCAATGGATTGGCACAGAAGTAAGTAATCTTCCTACATTTGATGGTTTGAATCATTTAGAGACATTTTTAGTTGAATTTGAGAGAATTGTACCAATACAACAGATATTGTTGGCACTGGATGAAGCCTTGAAAGTGACACCAACTAGATGGTGGGGACCGCATAAAAAAAACATCGTGGAGTAGGTACAATGTCGCACCTTACTGACAACGCACTTCTTAGACCAAGATGGAGGATGCAAAGTTTGATACACAGGTCAAAGTTGTCCTAAGGACCATGTGAGAAATTATGAGGAAGCCTGGAGCACTATTCCTAAAGAGCAGTGGGTACACAAGTTCATTATCACCTTAGATACTACACCTATCAACTTGTATGTTCAGGCAGAACTATGCCTCATCACTACAGATTGGTATGGTATGACCCATAAATTTATAGCTACATTCCTCTTTGAAAGCCAGTACCCTACAGTAGATCAGGCTTTGTAATTTGTAAGACAAAAGGTCTTTGAGGAGGCACCTAACCTCCCTCTTGAACAAGAAGAATATGAATGGACTGCGCCTCTTCATCGGTTACAGGGTTTTTATTATATTAATGCTGATGAGGACAATGACCCTAGAGATGTAAACATTTTAGAAACTGAGGGACAAAGAGACATAGAAGGGCTAGGGATTGAATAACCTTTTGTAGGGCAGCCTATTAAGATTAAGAAGGTTAACATTGGAACATAGCAAGCACCTAAGTTAACAAATGTTGGAGACTATTGGGATGATGCTACTATTAGCAAGATCATAGAACTATTACATGAATATCATGACTTGTTTCCAACCAAGTTCACAGACATGAAGGGCATTAAAGGGCCCATGGGAGAAATGAAGATTCCTTTGAGAGCATATGCGAGACCTATCAAGCATAGACCTTATAGAATGAATCCCAAGTAGAAGCAGAAAGTTAAGATTGAATTGGATAGAATGCTGGAAGCAGAAATCATAGAACCTGTTGAGGAATTCGAATGGATCAGCCCTATGGTGGTCCAATATAAAAAGTCAGGAGAAATCAGAATCTGTGTAGATCTAAGGAAGTTGAATGATGCATGTTTACATGATCCATTTCCTACACCTTTCATTGACGAAGTTCTAGACAATGTAGGAGGACAAGAAGTTTATTCATTCACAGATGGATTTTCAGGTTATCACCAGATCATAATTGCTAAGGAAGATCGACATAAGACCACATTTGCAACATAATGGGGTCCCTTTCAGTACACTGTGATTCCTTTTGGGTTGAAGAATGCACCAACCATCTTTTCCAGGGTGGTGGTCGAAGCATTTAAGGACTTTTTACGCAAGTTCTTGGAGGCATATTTTGATGATTGGACTGTGTTTAGCCTACTGAAAAATCATATTGAGTGTCTGAGATTGATGTTAGATAAATGCATGCAATGTCAGATTGCCTTGAATTTGAAAAAGTGTATTTTATTTTCACCCTTTGGCGTGTTTCTGGGGCACATTGTGTGTAAGCAGGGGTTGTTGGTAGATCCTTCCAATATTTCTATCATTGTTGATCTACCTCCTCCCACTTCGGTTAGACAGTTGCACACTACACTGGGACACACAAGATACTATAAGAATTTTATTAAGGGTTATGCACAGATAAAAACACCCATGGAGAAGTTATTAAAGGAAGGACAGTAAGTTCCAATGGAAAGAGGAATGCTAGCAGAGCATCGACACACTAAAACATAAAATGGTCAATGCACCTATCTTGGTTTTTCTGGATTGGAATAAGGAGTTCAATGTTCATGTCGATGCTTCATCCATTGCATTAGGAGCAATTTTAGCACAAACATGTATAAGAGACATTGAACAACCTATAGCCTTTGCTAGCAGAAAACTTTCTATAGCTGAAAGGAATTATACTACCACTGAAAGAGAAGGCTTGGCTATGGTATATGCGTTGTGTAAGTTTATACACTATTTCCTGGGAGGACATTTTAATATGTTCACTGATCATTCTGCATTGAAGTACTTAGTCAAAAATCCAGTGTTGGGGGGAAGAATATGTAGATGGCTACTATTCTTTCAGGGGTACGACTTTGAGATCGTGGTCAAGCTAGGAAGAATGAATAAAGGCCTTGACCACCTATCTAGGTTAGAACATGGAGAAGATCCTACCAGTCTCAAGGATACACTACCAGATGCATAGTTGTTGGCCATCAAAAAAGTCGATGATCACTTCGCCGAGATAGTTCAATTTTTGTCCACAGGAATGGCACCTCGTGAGTATACCATTATTCAGAAGAAACAGTTGGTAGTCTGTGCTGCAGACTTTCAAATTATAGTTGGACAGTTATATAAGATGGGGCCAGATGAGATCTTAAGGAGATGCGTTATGGAGGTAGAAAGACCACTGATTCTTGCAGAACAACATGAAGGCATAAAGACCACTGTTTCTTGTAGAAGCACATGAAGGCATCACAAGAGGACATTATGCAGGGAAAGCAACATTGCAGAAGGTTCTCAGAGCTAGCCTCTGGTGGTCTACTTTACATAAGGATGCTAAGGAATACTATAGAGCCTGCGATGTATGCCAAAGATTAGGGAAGCCTTCTAGAAGGAATGAGATGCCTTTATCACCTCAGTTAACATTACAAGCATTCGAGAAATGGGCTATTGACTTTGTGGGACCGATCAACCCACCATGAAAGCGCACATGAGCTCGATATATCATCATTGCTACAGAGTATTTGACTAGATGGGAAGAAACAAGATAAGTTAAGGAGTGTAGTGCAGCCATAGCTACGCAGTTCATTTTTGAAGATATTATAACCATATTTAAATGCCCGAAGATCCTTATGAGTGATCAAGTCACACACTTCATCAACAAAACTATTGAAGCCTTGACTCAGGAATATAGGCGAATGGTATAGTCGAAGCCTTCAATAAGATCTTGGAGACAATGCCAACTAAGATTTGCAGTGTTAACAAAGATGATTGGGATCTGAGAATTCCAGCAGTATTATGGGCTTATATAAATTCTTGCAAAAAGTTAACAACGTAGACCCCATTTAAGTTAGTTTATGGCTTGGAAGCAATGGTAGCTATGGAATACTTGGTTCCTAGTTTGAGAATTGCAGCATTTACAGGTATGGATGACACCAACACCATTCAAGATAGGCTTGCGCACTTGCTGGAACTAGAGGAAGACAAGTTCATTGCAAGATTTCATCAACAGGTACAAAAAGAACGAGACAAGTCTTACCATGACAGACATGTGTAAAAGAAAACATTTAAGCAAGGAGATTTGGTACTATTATATGACAGCAAGTTCATGAAGCATCCAGGGAAGTTCAGGACACATTGGCTCAGACCATTCGAAGTTGCCTATGTTACAGAAGGTGGAGCTGTGCATTTGAAGACTCTTAAGGGAGAATGGAAGGAGGGTTTAGTAAATGGGAGCCAGTTGAAGCTGTACTATGACAACTGTTACACCTCAAAATTACTCACTTCGATAGTGTCGTCATTACAAGTGTTGTAAGTGTCGCATATTGTCCGCAAGTGTCACATCTTGAATACAAGTGTTGCAAGTGTCACAAACATCATAATGCCATATTTCCCATGTCGTGCCTCTAATGACATCACAAAGACACTTAAGATACCTCAAAGGCTAGTTTGGAAGAAGAGACATCAGCTGATAGTGAGTACAAGCCTTTTGCCACTGAAAGAACCACTGAAAAATGAATTTTGGAGAGGAGTGCTCCCCTATACACTGTCAGGAAGCGCTGGTGCTTTCTGTACCCTTTTGGGGGAGCATTATAATGCTATGGTGCCCCTTTTGGGGGAGCGCTGCCTTTTCTGGGTGAAATTTGGTTTGTTGAGAATAATGAGGGAAAGATCCCCTCAATATCTGAAGGTGGTTGGATTCGAATATGATCTCAAGGCATGATCTTAGGGAAGATACCTCAACTGAAGGAGAGAAATCCTCAAGTTATCCCAAATATCTCTCAAGTGGTTGGGCCTTTCAAAGCTTATATAAGGAGGCCTTCTCATGGTGAAAGGTACATGATATAGATACAGATTTGAGAAACCAAACTTATGATCTCATAAGTGGTATTGACAGGGAATGGAGATTGAGAATTGTATCAAACTTATGATCTCATGAGTGAGATGCCATCAAAGAAATCAGTGTAGATTGATTGAGCAAAGGGGTTGGACAAGGAGAACTGGAAGAAGCTGTTGCACCTTCATTCAAAGGATTGTAAGTACTTTTACTTGTTCTCATTAATACAATCAATGCTTGGCCTGTTTCTTTCAAACTAGTACTTGTTCCATATAAGTTTGTCTACAGTAGATGGATCTATGTTTGAGCTAATCTCAGTAGAGTAGAAAGTCTTTTGTACCTTTGTTTGTCTTGCAGGACCTATCAAGGAGCTCAAGATCGAAGCTCAGCCTGGACTTTGCAAGGACAAATGTCGTTCATAAGGTACATATCTTTCTCTTTCTCTTTCATTCATTAGCTTGATTAGATCTAAAAGGAAGTAAGTGTCCATGTTAAGCACTTTCTATCTTGGCCTTAGGAGTCTAGGGACCTTGAGAGAATCCACTTGTCCACAGGGGGATTTCTCTTCAACAGAAATTGGTGACTCAACTGGGGAAGAGCTTTGATTTTTGTTTCCTTTCCTAGATCTTGTTTTGGCCCTTTTCCCACTGATTTGATCTTCTCCATATTGTCTTTTTTAATTCTTAGATTGGTTTGATTGCGTCTTTATGTCATCATGATCACCCTGATTGACCGAATTTTCTTGAATTTTTGAGTTTCTGGGAACTTTTCTGAGCTTTTGTAGCAGAGTGCTCCCCTGCCCTTGTTAGCAGAGCACCAACGCTTCCTGTTGGTCTTACAATAAGCATTATAACGCTCTGGTGCCCCTTACACCAGAGCACTGCCCCTTTTCTGTGCAAAATCTTCTAGGTTTTCATCTTCTGAAGCTATTTCTTGGTTTTGGCATTGGCTCAGGGATCTCATACTCTCAGTCCATCTTGGTATTGGCCTTCAACACTTTATTTTCTAAGAATCAATCTCTTCTTGTTTGGAATTTTGAAATGTTTTCTTCCTTACATTGCAATAACTCTTTTTCCTTGACGATTTAGAGTTGATTTGTCGTTTTCTTCTCATTCATCTGAATGAGTGAAAATTTTGGTAAGGAAATTCAAAGGTCTTTTGTGCTTTTCCTTTTGATCTTTGAGGTTATTTTCCAAAGCAATTAGTTTTGAGTGGTTTCTCTTTCTCCCTATCATTTCTCAGATTCCTCTTCGCATTTTATTGCCTTCCTTGAATGCTTACATTTGAAGTAGTGAAATTACATGATTTTTGGCATTTTTTGGTCTTGAATTCTGAAATTTTTTCCCCCTCATGGCCGTGGGGGGCCGTGAATCGTGTATTGGTGTACAGTCTATTTGTCTCATTTCTTGAAAATCTTGATATTGATGAGTTTAGTAAAATTTTGAGACATTGTACATTCAGGAATGATGAATGTTTTCTCCTTCTCGTAGCATAGCTTTCATCGAAATGAAAAGACTGCATCTTCATCTCTTTGCATAACTTTCGAGTCTGTCAAAACACCATATTGTCCACGCCATTTTTCCTTGTGAGTAACAACAACCTTAAAAATCAAGCGCTAAATTTAAAATTGATTAGACATTTTTATATTTTCTGGTAGCAAACCTACATTAGATTAGTTGTAGGGCTTTGGAATAGGTGTGAAAAATAACTTTCCAAAGCTACAAACAAACATAGAATCTTGTGTTAGGGAGCCGTGAAATGCAATTGCTACGTTTTGTCCTGGGAAGCCCTTCTCACACAAGGGTCAATCACGAGGTCGCATTGAGACTAGCAGAGTTACTCGCCCTGCTTTGTTGGTCTTGGTGTAGAGATTGCACATATTATGGGGGTCTCTTGAAGGTATACCCACAATGATCAGTGGAAGCCTTTCAAGTTGATTTTAGCCTAGATACCTTGCCCTTGCGCGTGGATTAGACTGTTGATCGTTTCCCCATGCATCACTGTTGGAGTTGGTAACCTTAGTGGCCTATCTCTTTAGGGTCTTTACACAAGGTGACTATGGAGGGGCAAGTCTTCACTGTACCTGGAATCGACGTTGGCCAGACTCACTCAGGCTCCTTGGAGGGTATACCCATGATTATGCGTGGGAGCTTGCACCAGGGTGTAAGTTCGTTAAGCAGGCCGTCAACGTAACTTTTCCACCCGCTCTATCTTAGCCCCTTCTTAATTTGTTCCCATGACATTGGATTTCATCACCAACTAGTGTGCTCATTGTGAGAAGGTTTTGTTTGCTTTCTTGCTTACTAGATTTTTAGCGTGTGCTGTTTGTTCTCCCTAGCAGAATCTAGGTTGGAGATTTATTTTTATGGCGTCAGTTCCTGGGATGACCAATGAAGGAACCCCTTTGCCAGGGGAACCCTTTGTTTTTCCTTCTTAAGGAAACGTTGGTCCTCCTTACATCGCTACTTTGAGCTTTCTAGGTCTCACAATTGGGTTACCGGTATGGTTGTTTTCCACTCCGGTGATCTCGAATGCAAGTGTTTCATATGTAATCACACCACCCACACATCAACCTCATGTCAACCTTTCTCTTTCTTCATCCATCAGGTCTCCTTCCATTTCTCCTTCTCCGCCTAGTGAAATATCTGAAGCAAGTAACCAGGTTAATAAGAAGAAGAAGAAACAGAAAGAAAAGAAGAAGAACCAGAAGGGGACCAAGCCTCCAACTACATCAAATGTTGGATCTGAGCAACTAGCTACTGTTAATATTACTGGGAGTGTTGGTGAGGTCAATAAGGTTAAAATGAAGAATCTGAAACCCAAATTCCCTTGCACTCTTTGTAAGGGTTACCACTTTCTGAGGGATTGACCTGGTATTCCCAAGGTCTTGGAAATGTGGTCTTCTACGTCATCAGCCCCTACTGGACATGCTGATGACACCCCGTCCACTAGTGACATTAAGGTTGGTAAGAAGAAGGAAACTGTCAAGTTTTCTTGTATGTTATGTGAAGGTGATCATTATTCTCACCTTTGTCCTCATATGGACGAGGCTTCTTCTCTTTTGGAAAAGCTTCAACTTCTAAAAGGTTATCGTAATATTTTCCCCAACCCATCATTAGTTGATGGATTGGTCAATCCGGTTCCATCTCTGGTTAGTTCGGTTGATCAGGTGGTTAATCTAGTTTCATCCTCGGTTGAACCACTAACCTAAGTAGCTAATCCAGTTCCGTCATCAATCAGCTCTGCTTTTCATCTAAAAAGTGAAACCCAAGTGACTGATCCAATCCCATCGTTGGTAAGTACCTCCCTTCATCTAAAGAGTGCCAACATGGTCGATCCCACTCCTCCTCTGACGAGTACCGAAGTGGTGACTTTGGTCTCTTCATTGGTCAGTCCGATTGATCAGGTGGTCAATCTAGTTTCATCCTCGGTTGAACCACTACCCAAAGTAATTGATCTAGTTCCGTCATCGATCAACCCCACTTTTCATCTAGAAAGTGAAACCAAAGTGACTAATCCAATCCCTTCCTCGGTCAGTCCCACCCTTCATGCGAAGAGTGCCAAAGTGGTTGCCCCGGTTACATCATCGGCCAGTCCCACTCTTCCTTTGAAGAGTGCCAACATGGTCGATCCGATCCCATCATCGGTCGATCCTACTCTCCCTATAGAGATTAAACCCGATACTGCCCACATTTTTCTTGTTAATACATAATCTACCGTGCTGGGGGGCATTCCTCCTTCTCCCACGAAACCCCCTCGAAGCAATGAGTCTATCCTTTTTTATTGGGGTGCGTTAACTAGACTTCATCTTCTCTCTCACATTCCTTTCCAGATTACAGTACAGGTTTGTGATCGGGATGTTCGTTAAACACTGATAGATGAAGGTGCATCTGTTAGTATTTTATCCTCTGTTGCTTGGTACGTTTTGGGTTGTCCTCAGCTTGCATCAGTTACACATAATCTGTTGGCTTTTAACAGAAGAACCATTCAACCTTTAGGGATCCTTCCTCAGTTTCCCATAACTTTGGGAGGGAAAACTATCTTTATTGATGTCTATGTCATGAAAGCTATTGTGTCCACTCTTTTTCGTGTGATATCTTTTCCTCACAATGGAAGAATTGTGACTATTGATCAACTTTCATTCATTGGTCTTGACTGGATTACCTCCTTAAATGGTTCTTATATGCAGACAGTATTGCCCCCGCCACATGTTAATTATGTGGCATTGTCTCCTGTGACTTCAACTCCTGATGATTTAGATCTGGTAGTTGACATGGTGATCTCTTCGGTAGGATTATTGGAGCCTAATATCCTTACCCCTATCATGGCCCTCGACATGTGTTCCTTCCAGAGTATTGTTCTTCCATTCAGTGAAGATATCTTGAAAGCCATGACCGAATTTTGTCCCTTGACATGGTGTCCTTCCAGAGCATTATCCTCTTGGAAGTCATGATCAAGAAGAGGTTACGAGCATAGTTTTTTTTTCTCTGTAGCAAGCTCATTTAAAAAATGAAACAGAGGCCTTGAGCATAGTTTTCCTCTATGTAGCAAGCTTGTTAAAAAATGAAATAGCAATCTGGGGATTGAACCCGGAGCCTTGGGCATAGTTCTTTTCCTGTGACAAGCTCGTTAAAAAATGAAACAATCACCTCTCCTATCAGGTCGAGTCTTTCGCCAGATCTCATAGATGTCGAGTCGAGTCTTTCATTAGGTCTCATATTTGAACCTTCATTTCATCCACCTGTATCCTTTTTCTCCATCTAGTACAAAAATTGGTGACAACCCCAAAGTCGGTGAATGAATTGAAGCTCGGGGGGCATATCTCCAGCCTTTGATGATCATTCTGGAGTTAAGCCACTAGCTTTCAAGCTGGGGGCATACCGAGCTTAGTATTTGTTCTTTCTCGTGCTCGTAAATACATGAGAATGCATACGGGTAAACTTTTATCTCTTTTTCGGACCTGTATGGATACACGAAAAAGGAACCCCCTGGAGTCGTCTTTAAACTCTTTTCAGACTCTATAAACATGAAAAAATTGTCGAGTGATCTTGCTTCCTTTCACACTCGTTAAAAGGTTTGAAAGGGCATCTTTCGAGTGATAATTTATCTCTTTTTTGGCCTCTCAAGACTAACATTACGAAAAAGGACAACATTGGAGTCTTCTTTAAGTCATTTTTAGACTCTCTAAAAATGAAAAACTACTGAGTTTACCTTCTATGGACTCGTTAAAACAATCATGCATTGAAGGGCCCATATGGGACCGAACCCTCACTTCTTCTGGTTCGTTAAACAAAGGAAGAGGGACTTACCGAAGGTGAGTTGTATCGAGCATGTGTTACCCTCCTTGAGCTCGTTAAATAAAAAAGAGGTACTCGTCTATTTGGATGGGGGAAAAATTGAAGGAAGCAAGCCAAGCAGTTTTTGAGAACATTGCTAGTCACTCTTAGAGTCGCCCTTGAACACGACGCTTTGTCTTTGCACACATTTTAATCCACTGAACCTCTGCATTGAGCCAATCCTTTGAGTTTCTTTTACTCCTTTGGTCACCTAACGAAAGTCACAACATCCACTGCATCATCAAGTTTTGGTCCATGTCATGTTTTTGCTGTCGTGCCTCAGTGTTCAAGGGAAGTATCTGCCTCGAGAGTCAGCCATCACAAATATCTTGTTTCAATACCTGTGTCAGTCCATGTTCATTTGATCTACCAATTACATCTCTGTGTCTATTTCGTGTCATTGATGGGGGAAACATCAAGGCCCTCCTTCGACGAGTCTATTCCTGTTGAATTCAACACATTATCTAGGAACTAGACTTAGAAACCAGTTAGCACTTTGGGATCTGCATGCCTCAATGGCAGACCTCCTCATGTTCGACAGTGGGTTTACATCATTGACCTCTGATCGGATGATTCCACGGATGTTCGACTTCAACTCATCCATTCACATTCGTTGGAATGTACTAGAGTACCTTGGGAATCATTGACATCAATGGTGATCTCCCTCGCGCTTGTTAACGATTTACATCATTGATCAGTAATCAAGTGGTTTCTTCCATGTTTGACATCAAGACATCTATTCACATGGTTAGATTCGTACTGCATCGGGATTGGTAAGAAGACCCTAGGTTGAGTTTATCACTCTGATATGTACTTTACTCAGGTTGCGACAAAGTTTCTCTTGAACATTGACACATATATTGTTACATAGATCCACTTTGTATTGGTCGTGGCTATGTCTTGTCATCTCGTAGATCCACTGTGTATTCTTCGTGGCTATGATCAGTTCATGTCATGGGAGTATAGATCCACATTGTCTCATTGGTGGCTATACCTTTTTTATCAATATAATTATGGATCCGCAATGTATTTTATGGCGGCCATACCTAAAAAGTCTTTATCACCCAAGCATAGGTATGCCTGCCTTGGGTTTGAAACATGTCATAATATTTGTTTGATGGTTGTGTGTAGATTTTTCCAGCCTCTCTGCATCCATACCCTTGCTTGAAAAATTCTACAAAGTACTTCAGTTATCATTGTCTTCTAACTTCGTACTTTGGGGGGCATTCTGTTACACCTCAAAATTACTCACTTTGATAGTGTCGTAATCACAAGAGTTGTAAGTGTCGCATCTTGTCCGAAAGTGTCGCATATTGACTACAAGTGTTGCAAGTGTCACAAACATCATACTGCCATCTTTCCCATGTCATGCCTCTAACGACATCAAAAAGACACTTAAGATACCTCAAAGGCCAGTTTGGAAGAAGAGACATCAATTGATAGGGAGTACAAGCCTTTTTCCACTGAAAGAGCCACTCAAAAATGAATTTTGGAGAGGAGCGCTCCCCTATACACTGTAAGGAAGCGCTGGCGCTTTCTGTACCCTTTTGGGGGAGCGTTATAATTCTCTAGTGCTCCTTTTGGGGGAGCGCTACCTTTTCTGGGCGAAATTTGGTTTGTTGAGAAGAATGAGGGAAAGATCCACTCAATATTTGAAGGTGGTTGGATTCGAATATGATCTCAAGGCATGATCTTAGGGAAGATCCTCAACTGAAGGAGAGAAATCCTCAACTTATCCCAAAGATCTCTCAAGTGGTTGGGCCTCTCAAAGCTTATATAAGGAGGTCTTCTCATGGTGAAAGGTACATGATAGAGATAGAGGAGTTTAGAGATACCAAACTTATGATCTCATGAGAAGTGGAGGAGAATAATCAATGAAAGTATTGTCATTCAGATCGTGGAGATTTTGAGCAAGGGTTGGACAAAGAGAGCTAGGAGAAGCTGCTACACCTTCATCAAAGGATTGTAAGTACTCTTCATTTGTTCTCATTAATATACATATATGCTTGGCCTGTTTCTTTCAAGTTTGTGTTTGTTCCACATGGACTTGTCTCTAGTAGATTGATATGTTTTTGAGCTAATCTCAGTAGAATAGGAAGCCTTTTGTATCTTTTTTTGTTTTACAGGACTTATAGAGGAGCTTAGGATCGAATCTCAGCCTGGAATGTATGAGGACAAATGCCATTAAAAAGGTACACTTTTCTTATTCCTCTTCATACATTAGCTTAAATAGATCTAAAGGAATGTCAGTGTCCACGTTAAGCACTTTTCTGTCTTGGACTTAGGAGTTTAGAGTCCAAGAGAGAATCCACTTGTCTGTAGGGGGATTTCTGCTGTCATGCCTCAGTGTTCAAAGGATGTATCTACCTCGAGAGTCAGCCATCACAAATATCTTGTTTCAATACCCATGTCGGTCCATGTTCATTTGATCTACCAATTACATCTCTGTGTCTATTTCGTGTCGTTGATGGGGGAAACATCAAGGCCCTCCTTCGATGAGTCTATTCCTGTCGACTTCAACACATTATCCAGGAACTAGACTTAGAAACCAGTTAGTACTTTGGGACCTGCATGCCTCAATGACAGGCCTCCTCACGTTCGACAGTGGGTTTACATCATTGACCTCTAATCAGATGATTCCACAGATGTTCGACTTCAACTCATCCATTCACATTCGTTGGAATGTACTGGAGTACCTTGGGAATCATTGACATCAATGGTGATCTCCCTCGCACTTGTTAATGATTTACATGATTGACCGGTAATCAAGTGGTTTCTGACATGTTTGACATCAGTACATCTATTCACATGGTTAGATTTGTACTACATCGGGATTGGTAAGAAGACCCTGGGTTGAGTTTATCACTCTGATATATACTTTGCCCAAGTTGCGACAGAGTTTCTTTGAACTATGACACATATATTGTTACATAGATCCACTTTGTATTGGTCATGGCTATGTCTTGTCATATTGTAGATCCACTGTGTATTCTTCGTGGCTACGATCAGCTCATGTCATGGGAGTATAGATCCACATTGTATCATTGGTGGCTATACCTTTTTTATCAATATAATTATGGATCTGCAATGTATTTTATGGCGGCCATACCTAAAAATTCTTTATCACCCAAGCATAGGTATGCCTGCCTTGGGTTTGAAACATGTCATAATATTTGTTTGATGGTTGTGTGCAGCTTTTTCTAGCCTCTCTGCGTCCATACCCTTGCTTGAAAAAGTCTACAAAGTACTTCAGTCATCATTGTCTTCTAACTTCGTACTTTGGGAGGAATTTTGTTACACCTCAAAATTACTCACTTTGATAGTGTCGCAAGTGTCATCATTACAAGTGTTGTAAGTGTCGCATCTTGTCCACAAGTGTCGCATCTTGACTACAAGTGTTGCAAGTGTCACAAACATAATACTCCCATCTTGCCCATGTCGTGCCTCTAACAACATCACAAAGACACTTAAGATACCTCAAAGGCCAGTTTGGAAGAAGAGACATCAACTGACAGGGAGTACAAGCCTTTTGCCACTGAAAGAACCACTCAAAAATGAATTTTGGAGAATAGCGCTCCCCTATACACTGTCAGGAAGCATTGGTGCTTTCTGTACCCTTTTGGGTGAGCGTTATAACGCTCTAGTGCCCCTTTTGGGGGAGCGTTGCCTTTTCTGGGCGAAATTTGGTTTGTTAAGAAGAATGAGGGAAAGATCCCCTCAATATCTGAAGGTGGTTGGATTCAAATATGATCTCAAGGCATGATCTTAGGGAAGATCCTCAACTGAAGGAGAGAAATCCTCAAGTTATCCCAAAGATATTTCAAGTGGTTGGGCCTCTCAAAGCTTATATAAGGAGGCATTCTCATGGTGCAAGGTACATGATAGAGATACAGATTTGAGATACCAAACTTATGATCTCATAAGTGGTATTGACAGGGAATGGAGATTGAGAATTGTATTGAACTTATAATTTCATGAGTGAGATGCCATCAAAGCAATCAGTGTAGATTGATTGAGCAAAGGGTTTGGACAAGGAGAACCGGAAGAAGCTGTTGCACCTTCATTCAAAGGATTATAAGTACTTTTACTTGTTCTCATTAATACAATCAATTCTTGGCCTGTTTCTTTCAAACTTGTACTTGTTCCATATAAGTTTGTCTGCAGTAGATGGATCTATGTTTGAGCTAATCTCAGTAGAGTAGGAAGCATTTTGTACCTTTGTTTGTTTTGCAGGACCTATCAAGGAGCTCAAGATCAAAGCTCAGCCTGGACTTTGCAAGGACAAACATCGTTCATAAGGTACATATCTTTCTCTTTCTCTTTCATTCATTAGCTTGATTAGATCTAAAAGGAAGTCAGTGTCCATGTTAAGCACTTTTTGTCTTGGCCTTAGGAGTCTAGGGACCTCGAGAGAATCCACTTGTCCACAGGGGGATTTCTCTTCAACAACAACCAACTGTCCTGCAGCTCTCAGTAAAAGCAAAAGGAAGAAGGGTCTAGGTACCAGGTGAAGTTGAAATTGGGTACCAGACACATAAAAGAGAGTCTGCACACGATAGGGAGGAACAGAACAGAAAGCATAGGCTACTACGTGCAGTCTGCGGTCAAAGTGATACAAAAGGTTCAATCTTGCAGTGACTCAGGACGAGTCACATGTGAGTGTTGGGAGCTTGTTGGCCCTTGCTTAGGGAAGAAAGCAAAGATTAAGGAAGAAGAAAGGCAAAGTATGAACTCCGTGGGAAACACACCAATTGAGGAAGGGTCGAAGTGGTTAAAGAAGAAGAAAAGAAGGAATGAAGTAAGGAAAAGAAAGCCATTGAAAGAAAAGATCAAGGAAGACAAAGCAACGAAGAAGATGGATCATGGACAACTCATCAAGTGGAAAAAGACACCAACGAATTCTTTGGAGCACTTCAAGGAAAAGAAGGAAAAACAGGCTGGTGAAGCCCTTAAAATACAGGTCATGGGATCTAGGGTTTTGGTACATAGGGTTATCCAAGAGTCATGTAATGTATCAATAAAGGTCTAGAAGAGTGGAGAGGGTTGGTGAAGGTTGTTGTTACTACTATTGTTGATAAGAGTGATATTGAGATAGAAGTGTTGTGGCTGTAAAGCATTTTGTATTTTGGATCTGCAGCTGGGTGGGAAGATCAACCCTGCAGCTGGGTGCACAGGGAGGGGAGATAGAGAGAAAGAGAGAGAGAGAGATATACAACTAAGTGCGCAAATAGAACTGTATGTTTTCATTTAATATATCAAGAAACACAGTTATGTGGACGTATCCCTAGGGAGAGGGTGAACCATGTAAATCCTGTTGTTCTTTGTGGTTGATGCTGTGTATTTGCTATCTGTATACTGTTATTGCATTGTTGTGTTAAGATAAGAGATATAGCTAACTGCACGAAGCTAGGCATATGATTGTTAGACACATCTAGGATATATTGCATTGTTGCTCTGAAACCATCCTTGATTTCCTCTGGTTGTAGACACCTGTGTCCTGCAACACCCTATTGCTACTTCAGGTGAGACTTCATCTGTTTCGCAGGTGCTGCCGAAAGGGCCAGTAGTTAGGGTTTCTTGGAGCACTGTTAGAGTTGAACCCTGGGTCTACCTCTGTGCCAACACCAATGTCTCTCATTGTTTGATTGATCTTGGTCCAACTCCTTTCATAATCGACCCATTTCTCTTGAATCCCCTGCTGAGGTTCTTGGGCCATATTCACCTAGTATTTGACGGACTTCGTTATACGATTGATGTTGCTGTCCCTTAGCACCCGAATGTCGTGCTCCTCCACGTCTTGTCCCTTTTGAACTGAAATGATGTAATCAATTCTTTCCACCGCTTGGTGGGCCTTCTCATACCATCTTTCCATGTCTTTGCATGTTTCCAGCACCATAAGGGTGTCTTCTTGGAAGTCGACTATCCCGCAGTGAAAATGTGCCTCTCACTTGTGAATTTGCTGTAGGCATCTTGGAATTCGCTTCTCAAGAATACCATGGCCTGTGTGGAGTCCTGATGGTATTTTTCCAAATGGAATAGGTGCTCCAACTCCTTTAGCGCAACAGCCAACTCCTCTTCATCTTTCCTTGCTTTTTCCAGGGTGGCATCTGTGATTGCCATCCCTGCGCCGATAGGCTCAGACGTCTTGGCATGCTCCGTGCTGATCAATTTCTCCTCTGTGGTGATGAGGATGGAAATTTCCAAAGTAAGCCTCCTTTTCTTATTGGTTCTCTTCATGATGGCTTTCCTCTTTTGGTCCTAGGCAATGGCTTGTATATCGACGACCTCATCCACAGGTTTAGGGATTTGCTGCTCTCCCCAAGTAAGAGTGTTTCCCAGGCTCCTGACAGTGTATATCTGTTCGAGACTGGGTTCCTGAACCTCTTCTGTATGTCCCAATGTCTCGGCCTTTGGTTGTTCTCATCGGGTGGTAAAGTACTGGACAAAACTGAGGAATCAGGGGCAGGTTCGGTACTTACTTGGTAATCAACTGTTGGAACAACAATTTTCTGTTGTGTGATTTCTCCTTCTTGTTTGAGCGATCCTGGCTCATCCATCAAGTCATCCACTAGGATTCCCAATATGTTGAGTGGATCAGCGTTCAAGGCACTTTTCTCCTCATGCTCATTCAGCGGGTGGCTCTGAATTGAAGGATCGAGACTCGGGGTGGATGCCTTCTCAGGTTCTATTTCGTTTGTGATTTTCACCGGAGTGACCAGGGATACCTCTGAACTCTCCTCATCATCGTAGATGGTTATTAGATCGAACATGGGATTTGGTGTACTTGTTCTCCCTGATTTCCTCGCTATCTCAGGCAGAGCCGAAACTTCCCCTGGTGATCCGACCTGTGGTGTTGAAGCTTCAGGGTTATCCGACCCGGTGGTTTCTTCAATCTGTATTGGCTCTAGGTTACTTGGTCCTCTTCAGATTTCGATTGGGTTGTCGACAAGAACCCTCATCATCTCTACGAGATCTGAGTCATTCTTCAACTAACCAATGACTCTGTGTGCCTCTTCCATCAAGAGAAATCCCCTTGTCTGTCCCTCTGGTGTCAAGAACAATCCCCTTCTTTGCACCTCTATTGTCTCTACCGCTCTGATTTCTTCCTTGGCTCTGAGGGCCTCTTGAGCCAACTGCTCTATTGTTTCCACCTGTTTATCCATGCTCATGGCCTTGAACTTGGTCATGTTTGGGTTGGCCATCCTCTGCATTACCTCTTCCCAGTCCTGGGCGTTCTCTGTGAAGACTTCGTCCTCAAACTTATCGTGAGCATATGGCCAACAAGATGATACTTGTGAAGCATGTTGGAGGACCAGGCCTTTAGGGTTGTGCTTGCAGAATCGACATGTCGGGAACCTGAATTCAAGTTGGATCAACCCTTCTTGTTTGGCTTGAGCATTATCCTTCACTAGATAGAACCCCACATGGAAACCATAGGGTATGACAGGTCGTTTGTTGTCTTTGACCAATGTGGTGTTATAGCCCTGCAGGATGGTCTGATAACATATTTCTCCCACAACGAGCTAGTCTGGGACACAAGTTGGTAGGATATGTGGTGCTCTGGTGGCCCCGAACACCCTGATGTAGGTTGAGCGCTTGTCCAAATACCAATGGCCTACCTTGGCTATCATTTTCTCTGCTACTGCCAATAGCCTTGGGCATTCCTTCCTAAAAATAATAAAATAAATGCAAACAATGAATTCATTGCAGATGAGTGCATAAGATTTCTTTTACCTGTTCTCCCATATCACACTAAAGTAAACGTGGACCGGGAGCTCTGCAACATGCCAACTTAGATTCATGTCGGCGAAGACGTTCCTTGCGCACATGAAATCAAGCAGGTACGAGGCCATGTAGAAAGTTGGTGCCTCTCCTTCCTTCGATGTCTGAGCCTGTTGTACATAGATGCTTAATTGTTTAGAGATTATCGCTCCCCAATTGAAGCTACTCCTGATGATTGCAACTGTGTATGCCAAAGGCATCCATGCTTCTGAAAACTTGGAGCAGTCCTTTACTCCGTATAACTGACAGGTGAGAGCCATCAAATAAATGTATGGCTCCCTAAGATTAATCGTTTCATACCAGCCATTGCTTCGATTAGTGAACTTCTTGTCCTCGTTCCTCCATGAGGCCATTGGTTGGTTGGTGTCATGGAACTCATAGAACTTTACCATGAAGTCCATGTTGAGCTGCTCCTTTGGGTCCCTGAGCTTATAGTACTTCTGGACTTCTGTTGGGAGGGAAAATCCGATGCATCCGCCATTCTCATCGTTGATCAAACATTTCTGCCCGTTCGTGTGGTAATGAGCCATTTCAGAACCTCTATGCAGGGGGAAACCAGGGTTCTACTTGCCACCATGTGTAAATATGGCTGTCGGATGTTTGGGAACACTTGGTCGTCGAGCGTCCTTACGTCCGGATCACTGTGTGGGATATATTCTGGGTATTCTTCTCAGCTGATCCTGTTAAAGAGACCCCCCCATTGTGGGAGCATTATTTTGGACCCAATGCTTGCTTCAATATCACCGAAGGCCAAAGGCTGGGCAAAAGCTTTCTTTGTTGAGGTTTTGATGAGAGGATCCACCCTGGGAGCGTACTCCAACTGCCTTGCGGTCCCCATAGAAGAACCTTCACCTATCTATGGTTCTTTTAGCTTTGGTGCTCTCAGTGAGCGTCTGGTGGTTGGATTTCTCGATGACATTCTTCTTGCAACTAGAGCAGAGTTTAGAGACAGTGTAAGAAACTGGATGAACATATATAAATTATAACCAACGAATTGAGAGACTTGGATACATACCTCTGAAGCTTGTTAAACCTGGTTTTGATAATCAAAAGGGTAAGTATAGTCTGGCGTTGCTCGCTCTGCTCCTTTGGATGCTCTGGAATTCACTTACGTGCATAATGAATTTGTTCACAATAGTTCTAGATATTTAAACAAGGATGATCTTACCGTGTGACATCAACCATTCAATTCAGGTTATGAGTGAAATTTCAACAAATCTGCCACCCGATCTTCATAGGAGTTTAAACTTAAATTCATTGTGGGTTGACGACGGAGGTGTGGGTGGTAATATGGTCTATCGACGATTTCAAAATGTTGTTGTCTAATCGACGCACGGGGTAGAAACTAATGCAAGATTGAGCATTAACGAGTTCCTTAAATGTCCAAAATCCGATCGTATCTAATGCCACAAATGTCCCATCGTTTCGCTCTTTCAGTTGGTAGATCAGGGGTTGAGAATGGCGACCACCTGGGGTCTTCATTTACTTGGTCCTGGGCTTTAGCTGCCAGTTTACACAATCCTTGTCCCTTAACCACTTTCACAGGTTTTATATCGAGATCAAATTCTTGGACCATTGCCATCCAGTTCCATCTCCTTTCCCCCATCTCCTGCTGAGTGAATAGGTATTAGACCGCGGGATGAGGCACCATGACTTTGGCGTGGTTCTTTAGGATGTAATATCTGAAGTGTTTCACTGCCTTGTACACCGCGTAATCCTTCTTGTCTATAGCAGGGTAATTTACTTCACCGCCTTGGATATTAGTGCTCATAAATGAGACCGGGCCTCATTGTTGTCATCATCCTTCACTGCAGCTAACGATTGGTCAGAGAAAAAAGTGTAGAGGAAGAAATATTTGCTAAAGTCGGGACTTCGCAACACTGGAGCTTGAGATATTGCAGTCTTAATATTGTTGAAAGCACTTTTTCGTTCATCATCCCACTTAAATTTAACATCTTTGCAGATCATTTTTTGTAAGGGTTTGATAGTTTCAGTGAAATCGGGGGTGAACTTTCTCACAAAATCGATTTTCCCAAAGAAGGATTGCATAACCTTTTTGTTGTGGGGTAATGGAAGCTGAGCTATAGCCCTAATTCATTCCGGGTCTATGTGAATTCATGCTTGAGATATAATATGACCTAGTAGTTTCCCTTCCTTGACACCAAAGATAGTTTTCTTGGGGTTTAAGGATATACCGTATTTCCTGCACCTTTCAAAAATCTGGGTTAGGTGTTGGATGTGATCTTCTCTATTCTTTGAATATACAATGACATTGTCCAAATAAACTACTACACATTTGTTGATTAGTCCCTGAAACGCCATGTCCATGGCCCTTTGGAAGGTTGCCCCTACATTGATTAACCCAAAGGGCATGCATTTATAAGTAATGGTTCCCCAGTTGGTTCGAAAAGTAGTTTTCAGACGGTCTTCTTCTGAAACTAGAACTTGGTTATAACCTAAAAAAACGTCCAGCAGGGAGAAAATCTCATAACTAGACACGGTTTGCAAGAGTTACTCCATCGGTGGGACTAGGTAGTTGTCCTTTTCTGATGCTCTGTTGAGGTTTCTGAAATCCACACACAGACGGATCTCCCCAGACTTTTTCCTAACAGGAACCAAATTTTCCACCCATGCAAAGTGTATAACCTGGAAGATAATTTTAACATCTAGTAATTTTTTAAACTCCTGACACATGAGGGGATCCAGAGATGGGTGGTATTTCCAGAGCTTCTGTTGTAAGGGTTTTACTCTGGGTTTTAATGGGATTGTGTCTTGAATGATACGAGTATCATAAGTTTTCAGATCTCGGTAGGACCATGCTAAAACATCTTGATATTCTCTAAAAAGTTTGAGATAGGCCTTCTTTTCTTCTTTATATATTGTCTTGCCGAGATTTATATTCTCAGGGTTCTTTGGGGTTCCTAGATTAATAGTCTCGTACATGGGAAATGAACTCCTTGTCTTTGTGTTCGTTGACCCTTAAATCTTTCCCTTAAGTCAAAAAGGTTCTCTAAATTGGCTACCTCTTTCGGTATCCTGTGAAACCTCAGTTTGTCATTCGATTGATCTATTTCAGGTTTTTGTACATGGGGATCGATTTCTATTAATTACTCCCGAAATGTTTCATCATCAATAGCTAGATCTTTAAAATTATTCTGATTGGTTAAATTTTTTATGATCTATTCATCTCCTTTAAAGACCTTCCAATTAGAAATATTGTTGGGCACCGACGGTTTGTAGAGTAGCTCCACAGTGAATCGGGAGGCTTCATAGTATTCTAAAGGGGATATCCTTGAGTCAACGGTGGCCAGGGAATCAACAAGAGTGTTCTTTGTTTTGGGGATCGCTATAATGTTGAAGGCTTCAAAATGTTATATTAGTCTGTGCACTTCCTGTTGATAATTCCTCAGGTGGGGAGAGTTGTAGTGTATAATGTTCCTTACTTGTCTAACGATGATTTCAGAGTCTCCGAAAACCTTTAGTTCTTTAATGTTCAAGTCTATGGATTTCTTTAGACTTTGTACTAGAGCTTCATACTCGACGATGTTGTTTGTGCATTCAAATTCTAGTTTGCAGGACATACCTTTGGGATCAATGAGGATACACCCTGCTCCTGATCCTTCTTGCAACTTAGACCCATCAAAGTACAAGGTCCAAATTTGCGAGCGAAAACCATCAGTTTCTTTTTGCCTACCACTTTCCTCCTTTCCTCCTATCTACTCCGTGGTTTTTAACAGAGGTTCCAGACATAAGAGGATTTCTTCTGCCACCGTCGGGAAATTTTCTTGAAAAGTTATTTCATAGTTTTGAGTAAGAGGGATGTCAGATGAAAGAGGGGAGAAATTCCCAAAATTTTAGTCGCAAAAATAATTTCCCAGCATGGGGAAACCTATCGAAGAGGGTTCGTTGAGGGATTCTAAGTCGGTGACAATATGTTTTAGATATCTTTCCTTGTCGATCCTGATCATATTCATGTGTCCTTTTAATGGCAACCAAAGGTGATCCCATTCTGTACTAAAGTATTCGTTTAACTTCTCGGACCAATATCGACTAAGTAGCAATCCATAAGCTTCTGGGATATCTACTACAACGATGTCAATCACTTGAACAAATTTTGAGTGTGTCGCCATCCTGATCATGACATCTTTCAACTCTCCCATAATCTTCACCTAGGTTCTGTCTAGTTGTATCACATGTTTATCACTTTTGAGAGGGAATGCATTCAATTTCCTGCATATATAATGGCATAACATTATAGGATGCCACTGAGTCAACCAAACAACTATGGAGGTTTCTGTTGAAGACTTCAAATGTCAAGAGGAACGGTGGGACAAAAGGCTTTCCCTTTTTATCTTTAGAGAAAGCGTTCACAATTGGCTTACTTCTCAGAACTGTGAGGGCTGGATTTTTCCCTTGGTCAGTGCTTGTTATGGGATTTTCTACTGACTTCAAAGCTTGTAACATAAAGTCCTTTTGCTGGGGGATTCTACACATGTCCATGACCGATATATTAGCCTTCATTTTTTTCAAATCTTCTACTATGTTGTAGTATAGCTTGCGTGATTCTCAGGTATGGATGTTTATAGGATTTATTTGGGAGAAAAAAGATTCTTTCGGGTGATCATATGTTTGTTTTCCTCTTGAAGTGTGGGCCACGGTAAGGTCGTTTGAGATCGGGTGAGCCCTATTTCTCGTTTTCACAGCCAGGACCTCTGCGGGTGGTTCTTGAACCTAAAATAGATCATTAGAAGGCATTGGTTGGTCAAGGTCCCATATCAACATGGTTGTTTCTTCCGGTGGATCAAATTCTTCTTGATAAGCAATATTCATAGCTGAGCCACTTGATTGTTCGGTATGGGAAACCTTGTCTAGAAACCAGTTGGCCATCAAATTCATGTCATGCACCCATTGTGGGCAGTCTCTTTCAGAATGTTTATCTTGGTGATAGGTATAGAAAGAGTCGGATGATACATTTCCCAAATCGATGTTTAAGTTGGATGGGGGAGGTTCAATTGCTTTGAACAGTGGATTTCTTTTAAAAATAGGTTTATAGGGCCTCTGGCCTTGGTTTCCTTCCTATGCACTTCTTTTCATGTCTATGATTTCGTTTGACAACTTCTTTATCATTTGTTATAGGTCTTCTATGTCTCCACTTCCCTTTTCGGGACCTTGTTCTATTTGTTTCCTCGGGGGTCTGGTCAACAAGAGTCCTCTCTTGGGCGGAGGTTGAAATTCCTTCTTAAATAATGAGACATGGCCTTCTTTACATCCCTTCATTTGGAATTCTATTGTTTTGGCTTCCTCAAAATTCTCAGCTAAGGTTGTTTTGGCAGCCCTCTTCACAAACATGGAAATAGAAGTAGGGAAAGCATTAGCGTATACTTCAATTTGCAACTCATGAGTGGGTTTAGCTTCATGTTGAAATTTGTTTAGGATAGTGGTGAATCGTTGATTGAAGTCTTTAACCTTCTCCTTTGAACTCATGGTGGTGACGAACAATTCAGCCATCAAATCTCTTGTAGTGGTCTCTTCTACATATTTATCTAAAAAATCCTTTTGAAACTTCGTCCAACTAGTTATGGACCCTACAGGCAAGTTAAAATACCACGTGGAGGCCGAATTCTCAAAAGTATAAGGGAAAAGCTTGCATACTATGTCTTCATGTTGGACATTCATCAGTCTAATAGCTAGTATGAATTTTTTGATATGGTCTTTAGACAATCCTGAGGTTTCAGGGTCAAATTTAGGTAGTAACTTTTCTAGATGTCGGGGAAGGTTATGTACTCGTCCGAGGATTTCCAAAGCATCTCTGGCCAACCACAGTTGATTATTCTGAGGTGGGTTTCCCCTTTCTTCATTATGATCATTGTTATCTTCCATGTTGTCCAACTTCGAAACTGAGCGTTCTGAGTTAAACCCTTCCTCGTCAGAAAAATCGTCGGGCTTAGAGTAGTTACCGGGCAGTGTCTCAGGGATTAGATTAAGGGGATGTTCGATTTCAGTGAGGGAAAAATCTATCAGGTCTTCTACTGTGTGAACAAAAACCTGGTCGGGGGTGTCGACCATTGGTATGCTTACTTGTTTTCTACGAGGAAGTAACAACGCTAAGTGTAGTGATCCAATTTGTCGGGCGTAAGCTCTTGTGATTCTTCTGAACTGGTTCAACTCCTCATGGGGAAGATCATAAGGTATTTAAGGGAATAAATGTTCTTCCTCTTGCTGGGTGAGTTACTCGTTTCATGAGTACTATTAAGCCCTAAATAGTGGCCCATTATCCCTTAATTGGAGCATATTACATTAGTATTGTTATTTTATTTATATCGACTTGAGTCCATTAGTTGTAATTGTACCTCCTAGTCTCCTATATATACCAAGGAGACATTTTCATTTGGAATCATCTTGTATTTGGACATTTATGTGGGGTATAAGGAGGTTGCCCCCTCGAAGAGACTTATTACCTGAAATTATCTCTTTTTCAAGGCCTTGAGTACTTATTATGAGGTTTTTCTATGCTATATTGATATTTGGTTCTTAACATATGGTATCGGAGCTCAAGGTCTTGGGGTTTCGCTGTTACATCTGAGACACCTTGGAATTTTTGCTATAACTTTTTTTCTCCAATGTTTCAGAAGGAACCCTTTGGAGGATATTTAGTAGACAAATCAGGGTATGTTGGGTTAAAATTTTAGCTCATGAGGCATTACACTTTATGAGATACAACTTGTGTAAGATAGGGTTTTGGAATCATCCTGAATTGAGTCATCGCGACATTTTCGCTATAAAATTTTTTCTATAACGTTTCAGACCCTGAAATATGGAGAATATTCACAGAAATTATTAATTTATCTGTGATAAAAATTTCATCTTTTGGGTCATCTTACATTTGTAGATACACCATGTGGAAGATAAGGTATTTGACTAGTCTCAAGCAGCTGTTCCAGGTAAAACAATCATAAATTCTTCCTAGAGTATCCAAATTGAGTGATATCAATTGCATTGGATAGTGGACAGTCTGTAGTATTTATGGTACAAATTTCATAATTTTATATCAATTATTTTGTGYGAGGCATGCTATACAAGTGATATCTCATGGAAAGGCTAAAAATTAGAAAGCTGTGGGGAAGTTACCATAAATTCCACTTGGCACATCAAATTTTGATCAGACATGTGGCATTATAGAGAAKAAATATCACAAAACTACAACAAAAAAATTCCATACCCAGAAGGGCCGAAATTTTGGAGATACAATAAAATAAAGATTGTCTAGCAGAACCACCTCAAAATCAAGGTTTAAAGTGATACCTGGCCAACATGCCACCAAAAAAGGGAACTTCTACACCAAATAAGCCTCCAGACAATCCTACTTGGACTCTTGATGAAGGTGAAGAAATGCATAGGGACATAAATGATTTACAAAAGAAGACAATGACAAAAGATGAACTACAAGAGATGATGGATTCAACAAAAGCTAAGTTGGAGGAAATAAATACTAGGATGGTTTAAAAAGGGAGATCATGGAAGGATTGAAAAATTTCCTAATAGAGAGGACACCTGAAAGTGAAAATGTATCCCATGAAATTCACGATGAGGAGACAAGGAAGATGAATCAAGAATGGAGAAACTCTAACTTTGGGTTGAAGACCAACCACTTTCCTAAGATCGATATGAGGAAGTTTGATGGCAAGGACCCAATCACATGGATACTTCAGATGGAGCAATTATTTGATCTACATAATGTGCCACATACACAAAAGGTACATATTGCTTCTTTATATATAAAACCCAATCAATTTGTGTGGTATCGATGGCTTTGTTCTCGCAAATCACTCGTCACTTGGACAATTTTCACGGAAGAAATGATAGCACACTATGAGGATACAAGGAGCAATACCTTCTTTAGCCAATTGATAAATCTCAAGCAAAAGGGTTCAATTATAGAGCACATTGAGAACTTCCAAAGATTGAATATAAAGGTAACATATATTCCAGATGAGCACTTGATTGATGTATTCATAGGAACTTTTAGGGATAACATTCAACATGAAGTTCATCTTTGGGAAACCAAATCATTGGAGAATGCATTTAGGGTGGAAAGAAATGTTGAAAGTAAAAATATGGCTATGGCTACTAGAAGGACCACTCCTAACATCTATCGAGATAATAATGTTCCTTCTTCTAAAACACCTCAACTTACAAGGTTGACACCTCAACAATTGGTGGAAATAAAAGCAAAAGGTTTATGCTTTAATTGTGACAACAAGTACAGTAAGGGACATAAGTGTGGCGAGAACAAATTATTCTACATAAATTGTGAAGAGGAAGAAGATAAAGAACAAGAACAAGAACCATCTCAAGATGAAAATGTAGACGCGATTTCTTCTGAAGATTTGACTCCCATGATAGTGTGTAATGCATTGGTTGGAATTAGCATTCCTCAAACCCTCAAGATCGAAGGATATATCAAAAAAAAGAAGGTAATAGTCCTAATTGATTCGGGTAGTACTCATAATTTCATTCACTATAAATTAGACAAAACTCTCAATTGCTTTGTATATTTGACACCCGAGTTTCAGGTAATGATTGCATATGGAGGAATAATCGATTGCTCAAGAAAATGCAATAAGATAAATCTTACTATGGGGGAATATGTAATGAATAGTCCAATGATTTCTATACCCATGGGTGGTGCTGATGTCGTACTAGGAATCCAATGGTTACAATCATTAGGAATAATGCTTAATTTTCAAGAAATTTTCATTGGAAGGAAAATAGATTGAGTTAAGAGGTATCACATCGAAACCCAATAAGGTGATAAGCTCCAATGGCATGAAAAAATTATTGAAAATGGGCATCAAGGTGTAATTGCACAACTATGTTCACTAGATGTTCAAACATCTAAGCCATCTATTCCCCTAGATCTGCAAGGATCATTGATAAGCATTCCAAAGTATTTGAAGATATTCCCAAAGGTCTTCCACCCACTCGAAATCATGATCATGATATTCACCTAATTCCTGGGAGTGTTCCTCCTAACATTAGGCCATACAGATACCCTTATGCCCATAAGAGTGAAATTGAGTGCATGTTTGAAGAAATGTTAGAGGCTAGCAATATTGGACCTAGCCAAAGTTCTTACTCTACACCAGTGGTAATGGTATTCAAGAAAGATAGCTCATTGCGTATGTGTCCAAATTATAGAGAGCTCAACAAGATCAGTATTAAAGATAAGTTTCCCATTCCTGTCATTGATGAATTGTTAGATGAACTACATGGAGCAATCTATTTCACAAAGTTGGATCTCCGTTCAGGGTATCATCAGATTAGAATGAAGGAAGAAGATATCCCCAAAAAAACATTACGAACTCATGAAGGCCATTATGAATTTTTGGTCATGCCTTTTGGCCTTACAAATGCACCTTCCACATTCCAAGGGTTGATGAATTCCATTTTCAAGCCCTTCCTTCGAAAATTTGTGTTAGTATTTTTTGATGATATACTAATCTATAGCAAATCTTGGGAGGATCCTGTGCGACATGTTGACAAGGTGCTACAACTACTAAAGGAGCAACAACTATATGCCAAACCATCCAAATGTTTCTTTGGTGTGAAGGAGGTAGAGTATTTGGGGCATATTGTATCTCATGAAGGTGTCAAGGTAGACCCTAACAAGATTAAGGCCATGATGGACTGGTCGATTCCTAAAACATTGAAGAATCTTAGAGGATTTTTGGGTTTGACATGTTACTACCGCAAGTTTGTTCGACACTATGGAAGAATAGAAACACCTGTAACTACACTAACTAAGAAGGATGCATTTTCATGGACTCTAGAGGCAACTAAATCTTTTGAACAACTTAAAGAGGTGACGTGCAAAGCTCCTGTATTGACCACTCCAAACTTCACAAAAACCTTTATTGTGGAATGTGATGCCTCGGGAAATGGAATTGGTGTTGTCGTAATGCAAGAAGGAAGGTCCCTGGATTTTGAAATTCGACCACTCAAGGGAAAGGACTTACACAAACCCATTTATGAGAAGGAAATGATGGAAATACTACATGCATTGAAGAAATGATGTCCGTATCTAATAGGTAGGCACTTAAAGGTCAAAACAGATCATGATAGTCTTAAATACTTCTTGGAACAAAGACTATCTTCAAAAGAACAACAAAAATGGGTGACCAAGATATTGGGTTATGATTTTGAAATCGTCTATAAAAAAGGGAAGCAAAATGTTGTGGAAGATGCACTCCCAAGAAAGGATGAAGATGTTGAGGCCTTTATCTGTGTTGTCTCGATCATCCAAACTGGTTGGATAATAGAAGGAAGGGATGAATGGAAGAATGACAAAAACATGTAGACTCTCATTCAAATGTTGCAGCAGGATTCCAGTGCATCAGATACATTTACATGGAAAAATGATTCACTATGGTACAAATATCACTTATATTTATGTAAGAACTCCCAACTCAAACAAAAGGTACTATTGGAATTGCACACCTCTCCAGTAGGAGGGCACTCGGGATTTTTGAAAACCTACAATAGGGTCAAGAAGGAATTTTTTTGGGATGTCCTTAAAACTAATGTTCCAACGTTTGTGGCAGAATGTTTGGTTTGCCAACAAAATAAGGTGGAAACAATTAAGACCCCAGGTCTTTTACAACCATTAGCCATCCCAAGTTAACGATGGGAGGAGGTTTCCATGGATTTCATCACAGGGTTACCAAAGTCTGAAGGAAAGAGTGTTATCATGGTGATTGTTGATAGACTGACCAAGTACACACACTTTTGTGCACTCTCTCATCTCTTCAAATCCAATACTTTTGCCACCACATTCATGGAGACAGTTCAAAAGCTACATGGCATCCCAAAGATTATTCTAAGTGACAAAGATCCCATCTTCACTGGACATTTTTAGACATAATTGTTTTCTTGTTTGGGTACTCAATTGACTCATAGCTCATCCTATCATCCTCAATCTGATGGACAAACCAAGATAGTGAGAAAATGTCTGGAAGGCTACCTTTGTTGCTTTGTCTCTGATAAAAAAACATAATGGTTCAAATGGTTACCCTTGGCAGAATGGTGGTATAACACTTCCTTTCATACTGCAACAAAAATGAAACCATTTATGGCACTCTATGGATACCACCCTCCTTCCATCACTTCTTCTCTAAAAGAAAAATCTAAG
>ML778384.1:420681-434753 GCA_009831015.1 Picea engelmannii | reverse complement strand
CCCAAAAAACGTCGTTTAAGGCCTCAAAATGGCCCCGGAAGTTAAAAACTGCTAAAAATAGTAAATTACCAAAATTGCCAGAAACATGTTTTGGGCCAGTTGGAGAAGGTGGGTGGCCACCAATATCCACCTGGATCATTATGAAATTGTGACAAGACAAAATAATTATTTCCTTGTGAAATAATTATGAGAATTTTACTCAACTATGCAATTCTAGTCTCATAACATCTAATAACATGCTTGCAAAACATATGGTGGAAAATAAAAGTATAACAGATGCCCCCTAATGTATGAGGTCAGAAGAGGAACTGATGGATGAAATACATTACGGAAATTCATGACGACGAGTGGCATAAGGAAGGAGCTTGGAAATCAAGGAACCAACGAGTACATGCAATCAGACATCAAGTCAACATATATAGATTATCCCTGAGGTAGGCATAATCATACTCGAAATAGAAACATAGAATGACCACCAACACAATACACTACATATCCATGAAATGAAATGCAGGACCATGGCCACGAAAAAGTAGAGAGTGGATCCATATCATCAAATAGATCATATCCATGAGCAAATACAATGTGGATCTATGTCACAATATACATTAGGAAGACATCAAGCACCAATGAGAGTGCTCCCGTAATATTCAAAGTACTCATACAATAGTGATATACTCCATCAAAACTTGGGGAGTGGTAACATGAATGAGTGATATGGCCCCAAATCCAAGGTATTTGTCCCAAACCCTGATGGTACGATTCTACACCATGCAAATAAATGAGATGATGTCGAGCATGGTAGAAACCATCTGATTACCAGTCATTGATGGATACTGTTAACAGACGTGGGGGAATCCACTAATAATGAAAATATACCCCAAGGTACCTAGTAATATAATGAGTGTGAACAAAGGATCTGATGTCGAACACTCGTAGAATCAATTGATCATGAGTCAATGATGAAAACCTATTATTGATTGTGAGGAAGCCTGCCACTGGGAATGCAAGTTCCAAGGTACTAACTAGTTTCTAGATCTCTCTCCTAGATAATGTGCTAAATTATATAGGAAGGGCCTTAATGTATCCCTCTTTAATCAACACAAAACATACACCGAGAGATGATGTGAAGAGACAAAATCACCAAGTACAACTGACACAACGATGGTCGACTCGGATGGTCAACAAGACAACAAATGGTCGATGCAGGCTTAAACTTCCCTTGAACATATAATATGACATAATGTTGAATTGGCAGCATGAATAATATAGTGCAACAATGTAGGAGGCATTGAAGCACTCTCCGTTGATTAATTGGGTTGGTTGTCATTGATGTCAACCCTTGAAGAAAGTCTGGTAGCAAATTCCGGTAGCATAATGGTTTGGGTAATGGACCCAAGTTTGTTTGATGGATAATGGTATGAGTTTTGATATATTTTTAGGTACAACTATTCCAGATAGATAGTACATGTCATGCCATTTCTGATGATATGTGGAACGTCACATAACTCCTCACGGTTAGAGAGTTATGGCTATGTGAAGTTGGAGAAAAGTTTGGGTAATGGACCCAAGTTTGTTTGATGGATAATGGTATGAGTTTTTATATATTTGTAGGTAAGAATATTCTATATTGATCATACATGTCATGCCATTTCCAGTGGTATGTGGAACATCACATAACTCCTCACGGTTAGAGAGTTATGGCCATGTGAAGTTGGAGAACCCTCATGAGTCATCTAGAAGCCCCAAAAGGTCAAAGTAGTCAAAGTGGTTTAAGAGATTTTAGAAGGTAAATAATAAAGTGAAGTGATGAGTGTACTATAATTCAAAGTGAATACAAAATAAATTATATAAATAATAAATTTAATGGAGAAATTAGTAAGTTGACAAGTGGTTAGAAGTGGGTTAACCTTAAAATAAGGAAAGTGGGTTAAGATGGTTGAAAGGTAACCCCTTGAGGAAGCTACATGAAAGTATAAATAAGAGGCAAGGCTCTCTCATTTTAATGACACTTGAGCATATTGAATATATACAGGTGACTAAGGTAACCAAAGGATATCTAAGCCAAATTTCAGAGGGAAGGTGAAGGAAAGAAGGCCGAAATTCAAGGGAGGATAAAGTCTTTTGATGATGCTTTCTAAGGTATGTTATTTACAAGTCATCTCACCATTTTCGTAATAAATTTTTTTCTAGAATGATTCAGACCATGAAATTGGGAGGCCATTGAGGAAACATATCCAAGTAGTTGTGATACAAATTTCATCTTGTGGGTCGTTGTATGTTTGTAGTTACACACCGTGGAAAATAAGGTTTGTGGCTAGTCCTAAAACTAGTCTAAAACAAGTGTTTCGGGTAAAAATGTCATAAATTCTTCATAACAGGTCCATATTCAGTAAGACCAAATGTATTGGTTAGAGTACAATCTTTAGTATTCTGTGTACAATTTTCAGATCCATACAACAAATATTCCGTTCGAGGCACGCTCTACAAGTTCTCTCTCTAGAATAAGCCAGAATTCAACAAGGTATGCCATTTTTGCTATAACTCCTTTTCTGAGAGGTTCCAAGTAGTGAAGTCTAGAGGAATTTCATAAAAGACACTGAAGAACATTGTGTACCATTTTTAGATCTTTATTCATTACATGTACATATTTATGATTATTTAAAGTTAGGGTTGTTGACTAATCCAAAATTAGTCATATGAGACTAAAGCAAAGTTTGATGAAAATGCTAGTCTCTTGTTGTTAAAGTTAATGAAGGTTTGCAGGTATGTGATCTTATACACCAATTCTATTACAGAGTTAAAAATCAGATTTGGATGATGAAATCGATGAGGGATTTTGGTTGAGGTACATGTTGGGTACATGGTTGAGACAAGTAGTTGATGAGTTGGCACATACACGAGGTGTATAGTTGATGATGTTGGTACATATTGATGAGTCATAGTTGATGAGTAGTTGATACATGATTGATACATACTTGGTACATGGTTGGAGGCACTTGTTAGTAGTATTGTTGACACATGGTTTATTGATGATGTAGCATACTTGTATTGGTATATTATTAGAAACACATATTGATCTTGGTGATGATTATGAGTTGTTGTGTTATGTTAGGTTGATGCACATCTTTGAGAGTTGGCTTGGTGATTGATCTTGGTGAGTAGATTTTATTTGGTTGATAATATTGATGAGACAGGTTGTTGTGATAGGTTGTTTGGACAGGTTGTTGTGACATGTTATTTGTATAGGTTTGGTGCATGGTTGATGCACTTGTTCATGGTACATGTTGAGGTACAGGTTGGTGCATGGTTGATGCACTTGTTTATGGTACATGTTGATTATAGGTTGTTTGGTATAGGTTGGTGCATGGTTGATGCACTTGTTTATGGTACATGTTGAGGTACAGGTTGATGCATGGTTCAAGTTATTGGTACAGATTGTTTGGTGTAGGTTGATTGGTGCATGTTTACAGCAGTATATCTCACCGTGATAGTGTGACAATGGTTCCATCATTCTACTTCTACCTCAGGGTAGTTGGACAGGGCAAGGACAGGTGGTTGTAGCCACCTTCCAGTTGTAGCCGAAGAACATAGGGGGTCGTAGCCTCCTTCTAGTTGTAGCCATAGAATTGGGGAGTTGGAGCTTCCCTTGGGTTGTAGCTTGAGAAATTAGGGGGTTGGAGCCTCCTTCCAGTTGCAGCTAGAAAAAAAAGGAAGTTGGTGCTTCCAATGAATGTAATTCTTAAAGACATATAAGAAAAAACATTCAGTGGTTTTCTCCTGCTTTGGGTTTCCACGTAAAAACACTGGTGTACTGTGTATGTGTATGATTGTTCATTTGTTCATTGTTTATTTACTCTGCAAATATTGGATGATAATGCTACATTGATATAACACTTGCATATTGTGGTTAAAAATGATTGAATTGCTTTATTACTGATTCACCCCCCTTCTCAACAATCCAACAATTGGTATCAGAGCAGGTTCCTTCAAGAAACAGTTTAACCACTGGAAAGAGATTATGGATTATTCTGAGAATGGAGTACCACTGTTTAATGGTCAGAATGGTTTAAAGTATGAGATGTGGAGCATAAGGAAAAAAGTATTTTTACAGGCACATGGACATTATATTTGGCTACCAGTCGTTACAAGATATGATAGTTCAAAAAGGGCAAAGACTGCAGCCAAGAAGGAATTGAAGAAGAATAACAAAATAGCAATGGATTTCATCTGGGAAGGATTACCTAATCCGGTAAGAGAAAAGGCTGGTAAATGTTCATCAACCAAAGAACTTTGAGATAAGTTACATGACATATATTCTTCACCAATCACAGATTCAGAAAATGCTAAAGAAGATGCAGGTACAGATCAAGAAGAAATATGTTCACCATGTCAAACAGATTCATAAGATGAAGAGTACATAATCAACATAGGTATGTTTTTTTTCTTTAATTGTGAAAAATACAGACATCTTGAAATAGAATGCCATGAATGAAATGAGACAAAAAAACAAATTGAAAAAGAAGACAATTATGAGGCATAATTGATTAGTGCTTTAGATGAAATAAGAGAAGAAAACAAGTCACTCAATAAATAATTGATGAAACAAAAGGAAAGTGTTCACATTTTTTAAGAAGCCCAACAGGTCATCAAGAACTTAAAAACTCAGCTAGAAGAAGCCAGAAAGATCGGAAAAATCTTGAATATCAAAAGTAGTGTTTGGAAGCCAACAGAAATGAGAGAGAAGATATTGACAGATTATCTTAAGGAAAGAACTAACGATCTAAAACAACTTGAGTTAGAGTTTGGTCAAGAAGAAAAAGTACTTGAAGAAGAAATAATCACATTAAAAATTCAACTTGAAGAAGCGAAGAGAACAAAAGAAGTCATGAAGTCTCAGATATTAAAGAAAGAAGAAGAGGTTGAGAAGCGTGAAGAAGAATTTGTCACATTGAGAAGTAAAATTGTCAAGTTCAAAAAGAACGTTGAAGAGACAGAAACATCCACATCAGTTACAAAGAATGAAGAAAATAGAAAGAGTTATGCAGAAGTACTCAAAGGAAGGAATCATGGTCAACCAAAATCTAAGAAAACTATTGAAGATACATTTTCAAGAAGACCATCTGTGTTCAAGCCACAAAGAAGCTTCAATCATGATCATGATTAGTCAAGGCAAAAATTCAGAAGGACTACAAAACAAAGAAGATCATTAACTCCTAGGTATGCAAATTTCTTTTATGGTCATTGTTTTTATTGTACTAATTTTGGACATAAGGTTGCATATTGCAGGGATTATAAAATAAATGTTCAAGCAAGAAGTGCCTATTTGGCCACACGTAACATTGAGTGTCACAAATGTCATAACTATGGACACATAGCCAATGATTGTAGAAGCATGATCGATACTTCCATGAAAGAGAACACTGATATCAAATATAAGAAAGTATGGATAAGAAAACATAAAGAACAGGTGAACAAAGACCAGGTACCAGAGATCGCAAGATTGGAAATAAAACGAGATGAATAAAATTCTATAGAGAAAAAGAAAGATATTAGGTACATAAAGGTTTGGAAAATAATTGAAAGAAAGGAAGGAAAGGTAAATAAGGAACATGTTCAAGTGATTGTACTTTCAGGCATTGTAGTGAAAGATGAATCCACAGACAGAAAGAAAGAAATCAGAGCTCAGAGAGATAATGAATCTACCAATGAAGATGATGATGAATACACATCAGAGCAGGAATTGTTCTGAGCCATCCGGCTTAGAGACTCCTAGGTAATATGAATATTAGATAGGGGGAGTCTATGTGATAGCTGTGACAGACCAAAGAACCATCCTTTGAGCAGCTTGCAGATTTTGAGAAGATAGATTCAGAGCACTCAGTTAGCAAAAGTACAGTTTGATAGATTAATCAAGACTTCATGATAGTATAGTGATAAATGGGTCAGCATTATGGACAATTGCACAAGTAGAGTCTTGGACAGTATGGACATAGATGGATTCATAAGAACACTTAGTAGGTTTGGACAGATATATGACAGTGGACGAGAGCATGGATTCATAGATTGGTTTAGAGAGTGGTTCAGAGACAAATGAACATTATCATAATGGATGATAATTACACAGGAAATGGCTCGAACAATGCTAATGGATTCCAAATTGACAAATATTTTTTGGACACATGCAGTGCATACAACAATTCACATTCAAAACATAGTAATGCTTAGAAACAACAATGACAAAACTCCCTGCGAACTATGGAAAGGAAGCATAGACAACAACCTCTACATCAAGGTAACTCAAGGTAGTATTTTATTAATTGAAATTTATGTTGATGATATTGTTTTGGAAGTACTAATGACAGGTTAAGCCAAAAGTTTGCAAAGGATATGTAGAATGAATTTGAAATGTCATTACTTGAAGAACTATCCTTCTTTTTGGGTCTTCAGATGTGTCAAAGCAACCAAGGAATTTTTATTTCTCAAACTAAGTATATCAGATAAATGCTAAAGAGGTTCATAATGGAAGATTGCAAACTAGTTACCACTCCTGTGCAAACCAGTTGCAAGTTGAGCAAAGATGACGATTCAAAGTCTACAGACTAGAGGCAATACAGGTCAATGATTGGTAGCTTACTATATGTGACAACATCTAGACCAGATGTAATGCAGGCAGTTGGACAGGTGGCATGATTTCAAGCAACACCAAAGGAATCATATGTATTAGAAGTAAAGAGGATTTTCAGATATCTCAAAGGAACAAAAGAGTTTGGATTATGGTATCCAAAAGGAAAGGATCTATCCCTTATTACCTACACAAATGTAGATTGGGCAGGTTACATTGATGACCAACAAATCGCCAGTGGAGCAACGTTCTACTTGGGTGAGTGTTTAGTATCATGGCTAAGCAAGAAACAATCATCGATATCCTTATCTACAACCGAGGCATAGTATATTGCAGCAACATGATGTTGTACATAGGTTCTATGGATGAAACAAACTCTGACATATATACAGGTTGAGTATGATGACCCCATTCCAATGTATTGTGATAATACAAGTGCCATCAATATCTCAAAGAACCCGGTGATGCACTCCAAGACGAAGCACATTCCAATCAAGTATCACTTTCTACGGGAACAAGTTACAAAGAAGAAAATCAGAGTTGAATATGTGGGCACAAAAAAACAAGTGGCAAACATCTGTACAAAACCACTTACACGGGAAGCCTTTGAGTATCTACGCCAGAGATTCAGAGTAATTTATACTCCAAAATGAATGTTTTTGAATGCTTATATTATATGTCTTAGATTTACATGAGAAAGCACCATAAAGAGGATAGTTCAGGTTGGAAGATTAGTTTCAGGAAGAGTTCAGTTAGGGGGAGTATCCCCAAGGGTAGTTCAGTTAGAGGGAGCAACCCTGGATGGAAAGATACCTTTGCCATTGATGACAAAGGGTGAGAGATTTATCAGATGCAAAGGTAAATGAAAAGGGGGAGCATGAGTGACATGACTTCAATATTGCATCAGAGTGTTTCCATCAATGCCAAAGGGGGATATTGTTGATTAATTGGGTTGGTTGTCATTGATTTCAACCCTTGAAGAAAGTCCGGTATCAAATTCCGGTAGCACAATGGTTTGGGTAATGGACCAAAGTTTGTTTGATGGATACTGGTATGAGTTTTGATATATTTTTAGGTAAGACTATTCCAGATGGATAGTACATGTCATGCCATTTCCGGTGGTATGTGGAATGTCACATAACTCCTCACGGTTAGAGAGTTATGGCCATGTGAAGTTGGAGAAAGGTTTGGGTAATGGACCCAAGTTTATTTGATGGATAATGGTATGAGTTTTGGTATATTTGTAGGTAAGAATATTCTATATGGATAGTACGTGTCATGCCATTTCCAGTGGTATGTGGAACGTCACATAAATCCTCACGGTTAGAGAGTTATGGCCATGTGAAGTTGGAGAACCCTCATGAGTCATCTAGAAGCCCCAAAAGGTCAAAGTAGTCAAAGTGGTTTAAGAGATTTTAGAAGGTAAATAATAAAATGAAGTGATGAGTGTACTGTAAGTCAAAGTGAATACAAAATAAATTATTTAAATAATAAATTTAATGGAGAAATTAGTAAGTCGACAAGTGGTTAGAAGTGGGTTAACCCTAAAATAAGATAAGTGGGTTAAGATGGTTAAAAGGTAACCCCTTGAGGAAGCTACATGAAAGTATAAATAAGAGGCAAGTCTCTCTCATTTTAATGACACTTGAGCATATTTAATATCTACAGGTGACTGAGGTAACCAAAGAATATATAATCCAAATTTAAGAGGAAAGGTGAAGTAAAGAAGGCTGAAATTCAAGGGAGGATAAATTCCTTTGATGATGCTTTCTAAGGTATGTTATTTATAGGTCATCTCACCATTTTCGCAATAAATTTTTTTCTAGAATGATTCAGATCGTGAAATTAGGAGGCCATTGAGGAAACATATCCAAGTAGCTGTGATACAAATTTCATCTCATGGGTCATTGTATTTTTGGAGTTACATGCCGTGGAAAATAGGGTTTGTGGCTAGTCCTGAAACTAGTCTAAAACAGGTGTTTCGGGTAAAAATGTCATAACTTATTCATAAAAGATCCAAATTTAGTAAGACCAAATTTATTGGTTAGAGTACAATCTATAGTATTCTGTGTACAATTTTCAGATCCATACAACAAATATTCCATGTGGGGCACACTCTACAAGTTCGCTCTCTAGAATAAGCCAGAATTCAACAAGGTATGCCATTTTTGCTATAACTCCTTTTCTGAGAGGTTCCAAGTAGTTAAGTCTAGATGAATTGCATAAAAGACACTGAAGAACATTGTGTACCATTTTTAGATCTTTATTCATTATAGGTACATAGTTATGATTATTTAAAGTTAGGGTTGTTGACTAATCCAAAATTAGTCATGTGAGACTAAAGTAAAGTTTTATGAAAATGCTAGTCTCTTATTGTTAAAGTTAAGGAAGGTTTGTAGGTATGTGATTTTATACACCAGGTCTATTAGAGAGTTACAAATCAGATTTGGATGATGAAATTGATGAGGGATTTTGGTTGAGGTACATGTTAGGTACATGGTTGAGACAAGTATGAGACAAGTAGTTGATGAGTTGGCACATACATGAGGTGTATAGTTGATGATGTTGGTACATCTTGACGAGTCATATTTGATGAGTAGTTGATACATGATTGGTACATACTTGGTACATGGTTGGAGGAACTTGTTAATAGTATTGCTGACACATGGTTTATGGATGATGTAACATACTTGTTTTGGTATATTATTAGAAGCACATATTGATCTTGGTGATGATTATGAGTTGTTGTGTTATGTTTGGTTGATGCACATCTTTGAGATTTGCCTTGGTGATTGATCTTAGTGAGTAGGTTTTATTTGGTTGATAAGATTGATGAGACATGTTGTTGTGATAGGTTGTTTGGACAGGTTGTTGTGACATGTTATTTGTATAGGTTTGGTGCATGGTTGATGCACTTGTTCAAGGTACATGTTGAGGTACAGGTTGGTGCATGGTTGATGCACTTGTTTATGGTACATGTTGATTACAGGTTATTTGGTACAGGTTGGTGCATGGTTGATGCACTTGTTTATGGTACAGGTTGAGGTACAGGTTAATGCATGGTTGATGCATGGTTCAGGTTATTGGTACAGGTTGTTTGGTGCAAGTTGATTGGTACATGTTTACAACTGTATATCTCACATTGATAGTGTGACAGTGGTTCCATCATTCTACTTCTACCTCAGGGCGGTTGGACGGGGCAAGGACAAGTGGTTGTAGCCACCTTTCGGTTGTATCCATAGAACATAGGCGGTCGTAGCCTCCTTCTGGTTGTAGCCATAGAATTGGGGAGTTGGAGCTTCCCTCACGTTGCAGCCTAAGAAATTAGGGGGTTGGAGCCTTCTTCCAGTTGCAGTTGGAAAACAAAGGAAGTTGGTGCTTCCAATGAATGTAATTCTTAAAGACATAAGAACAAACATTCCGTGGTTTTCTCCCGTTTTGGGTTTCCACGTAAAAATACTGGTGTACTGTGTGTGTATGATTGTTCATTTGTTCATTGTTTATTTACTCTGCAAATATTGGATGATAATGCTACATTGATATAACACTTGCATATTGTGGTTAAAAAGGATTGAATTGCTCTATTACTAATTCACCCTCCCTCCCAGTAATCCAACACTCTCCATGCTGACTAGAAGAGTAACTACCCGGAGGAGTATTTGTAACTCATATTAATGGTACAGATCATAGGCAAGCTATAACCAAACTGTAAGGAAATTACAAATAGGTTCCATGTTAAATGGAAACACGATGGACGTTGCCATTTCAATAATAGATCAATGGTAAAAATAACCCACTCTTTATTTATTTTAATTTTAATTTTTGTGTCCCCTTCATGGTTTAACGAGCACGAAAGAGAGATAAAAGTGTGCTTGATAGTTTCTTTTTTCGTTCAATTTTAATGAGTTTGAAAAAGAGTTAAAAGTATGCTCGTAAGGTGTATTTTTCGTGTCTTTTTACGAGTCTGAAAAATAGGTAAATGTTTACTTGAAAGGTGTCTTTTTCATGGTTTAAGGAGCACGAAAAAGAGTTAAAAGTGATCTCAACAGGGTGTCTTTCTCATGGTTTCGTGAACACGGAAAATAGTTGATTGTTAGCTCGTTTGGAAAGAATAAGTGGCTTAATAGCATGCTTCTATGTTCCAAGTGCATGGAATCGACCTAAGCAACATGAATGCAAATGGGTACTAGCAAGTGGGGTCCACTCTTAGCTGCAATTATCTCCATGGGTAAATGGTTTCAAAATAGAGGCCAAATAATTCAAGAGGCAGGTGGTCAAGTGTTTCAACAATAGCGGTAAGCGGAAGTAAGGAAAACAACAACCCAACAATGGGAAACATGCGAGCAACAAATGCATAAGCAATCATAAAACAACAACAAAATTTTTGGAACCCCCTCGAGATATGGACATAATATAGATGAAGAGAGAAGGACGCGTCTCAACAATCAAGTCACAACGGGTCTATAGGAGGGTTCCCAGGCCTACAAGAAATTGTAGCATGGACACCAAATGGAAATCGGGGTGTTAACTAGGGTGCCTACAAAGGGTAGGAATTGTTGTGCAAGTTTACGACATGCAAAATGGAGTGGCTGATGTCGCAATCTGACGAGATTGAACCTAAGGCATAATATTGACAAGAGGGATGGCTAATAATGAAAAATACAAATGTAGGGAAAAAACTATCCCTATATTCCAATTTAAAAATCATACCTCGAGTTTAGTGGAATTCACCAATTCTCACAAAAAGAGTCCTTTTTATCCCTATCGATTCATCAACACTAGATTCCAGCGTCAAAATTCATAGTGAAATTTCAAAAAAGAAAATATTTTTGGACTTTTTGGATATATGAAAAATAAAAAGAACTCACACTACACACCTGTGTATAGGGCACTATGCATTCTAATGGTTTTTTCAAATTAGAGCCCATTGCTAGGCTTAGGTCAAGGATCTTGATCGTTAACGATGAACTCATGGGCCAATAGTTGCATCATATGGTGCACCCTGCTGGGTCCTTGCCGCATAGTAACAAAGTTCTACAATAGAAGATACTCATCGTGAGTGGTTTTGTGACCTATGGAAACTCCTTGATGGGGTCCATCAAGACATGAAGGAAGTACAAAATGTGAATCTTCAAGGGAAGGGGAAGCAAAGAATTTGATGGCAAGTTATAAAAAGAAGATCGAGGAGAAAAAGGGTCAAGACTGGGAATTTCACTGGATGGCCCAGAAAATGCCCCCAATATGGGATCAAAACTCCCTATGTCAACCCCCATTTGTTCCAAATTAGGAAAATATGATAGAGGAATCACCTCATCCTTTGGCTTATCTAGAGAAACCATGACATCTAGGATGGCCCAATCTTAAGGCAACTCAAGATCATGGAAGGCATGTGAACTTGGAGGATCAACAACCATGACGGGTGGAGTAGATAGATCACACTCCATATGTGGATGGAGTTACTAACCATTATCAACTAACACTGACGAGATTGTTAGGGAGGCAATCTCGACCACTGTGAACAATATTCTAGCTCTGTAAGATTCAACATCCTCGGGATGAGGTACCACCCAAGGATCAAAAGACGAAAGGGATCCACTAGTAAACGAAGAGATCATATTGATTAGAGCAATGATCAAGGTAGGGGATGGTGGGGGAGGGAGAATATTTCCCATTAGTGAGGATTATTTGAACATCCCCACACCAACATTCATGTAAGAACTCTTGGAATCACTGATAAAGGGTACATTGGAACCCGTATTGGATTCAAGGTTTGGGGTATAAAACACTGGCTAATCGATAGCAACGATTGTCCCTTGATGAGGAAATTGTAAGACCTGAAGTACTGATGAGATGATTGATGTCATCTCATAGAACCAAGTATGCCCAAGTAGCATATTATACTCAAGAGGTGTGTAAACTATCTCTACCCCAACGAAGACAATCTTAACACCTAGCTCGATGGGTAATGCGATGATTATGATATGAGTTTGGAAAATATGTGTTAAGCCCTAATATTGGCTCATTACCCCTTAATTGGGGCATATTATATTAGTAATTTTATTTTATTTATGTCGGCTTTAGGCCATTAGTTGTAATTATACCTCCTAGTCTCCTATATATACCAAGGAGACATTTTCATTTTGAATCATCTTGTACTTGAACATTTAAGTGGGGTAAAAGGAGGTTTCCCCATCGAAGAGGCTTATTTTCTGAAATTATCTCTTTTTCAAGGCGTTGAGTACTTTTCCTAAGGTTTTTCTATGCTATATTGATGTTTGGTTCTTAACATATGGTATCAGAGCTCAAGGTCTTGGGGTTTCGCTACTACATCTGAGACACCGTGGAATTTTTGCTATAACTTTTTTTCTACAACGTTTCAGAAGGAACGTCTTGGAGGATATTTAGTCAATGGATCAAGGTACGTTGGGTTCAAAATTCAGCTCCTGAGGCCTTATACTTTCGGAGATACAACCCATACAAGATAGGGTTCTGAAATCATCCTGAAATGAGTCATTGCAGAATTTTTGCTATAAAACATTTTCTGTAATGTTTCAGAACATGAACTATGGAGGAAATTTATAGAAATTAGTAAGTTATCTGTGGTAAAATTTTTAGCTTCTGGGTCATCTTAAATTTGTAGATACACCTTGTGTAAGATAGGGTATCTGACTAGTCCTATTGACTAGTCTCAAGAATGTGTTCCAGGTAAAAAAATCATAACTTCTTGCTAGAGTATTCAAATTGAGTGAGACTGGTTTCATTGGATTGTGGACAGTCTTTAGTATTTTAGGTGTGAGTTTCAGAATTTGATATCAATTATTTTGTGCGGGGCATGCCATACAAGTGAGATCTCCTGGAAAGGCCAAAAATCGACAAGTTGTGAGGAAGTTACCGTAAATTCCATTTGGCACATCCAATTTTGATTAAACCTATGGAATTATAGAGAATAAATATCAGAGAACTACCTAAAAGAAAGTTTCATACCCATAAGGGCCGAAACTTGGGAGATAGAACAAAATAAATATTGTCTAGTAGAACCACCTCAAAATCAAGATTCAAAAGTGATACTTGGCCAACATGCCACCAAAAAAGGGACCTTCTACACCAAATAAGCCTCCAGAAAATCCTAATTGGACTCTTGATGAAGGTGAAGAATTGCGTAGGGACATAAATGAACTACAAAAGAAGATGGATTCAATGGAAGCTAAGTTGGATACTAAGATGGATTCAATGGAAGCTAAGTTTGATACTAAGATGGATTCAATGGAAGCTAAGATCATGGAAGTATTGAAAAATTTCGTAACAGAGAAGACATCCGAAAGTGAAAATGCATCCCATGAAATTCATGATGAGGACACAAGGAAGGTGAATCAAGAATGGAGAAACTCCAACTTTGGTTTGAAGACCAACCACGTTCCTAAGATTGATATGAGGAAGTTTGATGGCA
>ML778384.1:379039-394455 GCA_009831015.1 Picea engelmannii | reverse complement strand
AGACCAAAGAATAAGAATGTGATCGGCACAAAATGGGTTTTCAGGAATAAATTGAATGAAGATGGAAAAGTTACAAGGAACAAAGCTAGATTGGTATGTAAAGGATATGCATAGGTTGAAGGAATCGACTTTGAAGAGACATTTTCCCCAGTTGCCATAATGGAAGCAATCCGTTTGATTTTAGCTTATGCATGCTCCAAAAATATTAAAGTATATCAGATGGACGTAAAATCAACTTTTCTGAATGGGGAACTTGAAGAAGAAGTCTACATTGAACAACCAAAAGGATTTCAGTTGTCAGAGAACACATATTATGTGTGTAAATTAAAGAAGGCATTGTATGGTCTAAAACAGGCTCCTAGAGCATGGTACTCTAGACTAGATAAATATCTGCAACAGAGAGGGTTCAGAAAAGGAAGTACATACAACAACCTCTACATCAAGGTAAGTCAAGGTAATATTTTATTAGTTGAAGTTTATGTTGATGACATTATTTTTGGTAGTGATGATGACAGGTTTAGCCAGAAATTTGCAAAATATATGCACAATGAATTTGAAATGTCGTTACTTGGAGAACTATCCTTCTTTCTGGGACTTCAGATACGTCAAAGCAACCAAGGAATTTTTATTTCTCGAACCAAGTATATCAGAGAAATTCTTAAGAGGTTCGGAATGGAAGATTGCAAACCAGTTATCACTCCCATGCAAACCAGTGGCAAGTTGAGAAAAGATGATGATTCAAAGTCTACAGATTAGAGGCAATACATGTCAATGATTGGCAGCCTACTGTATGTGACAACATCTAGAACAGATGTAATGCAGGCAGTTGGATAGGTGGCACAATTTCAAGCAACACCAAAGGAATCACATGTATTAGCAGTGAAGAGGATTTTCAAATATCTCAAAGGAACAAAAGAGTTTGGATTATGGTATCCAAAAGGAAAGGATCTATCACTAATTGCCTACACATATGCAAACTGGGCAAGTTGTATTGATGACCGACGAAGCACCAATAGAGCATCGTTCTACTTGGGTGAGTGTTTAGTATCATGGCTAAGCAAGAAACAATCATCAGTATCTTTATCTACAACCAAGGCAGAGTATATTGTAGCAACATCATGTTGTACACATGTACTTTGGATGAAACAAACTCCGAGAGATATACAGGTTGAGTATGATGAGCCCATTCCAATCTATTGTGATAATACAAGTGACAACAGTATCTCAAAGAACCCCATAATTCCCTCCAAGATGAAGAACATTCTAATCAAGTATCACTTTCTACGAGAGCAGGTTGCAGAAACGAACATCATAGTTGAGTATGTGGGCACAAAATAACAAGTGGCAGACATCTTTACAAAACCACTTCATGAACTCATTATGAACTTTATGCTCCAAAATTGGCTAGAGAATTGGAGTTATTTTTACTCCAAAATGAATGCTCTTTGAATGCTTATCTTATATGTCTTAGATATACATGAGGAAACACCATAAGAGGATAGTTCAGTCAGGGGGAGCAGCCCCGGATGGAAAGATACCTTTGCCATTGATGACAAAGGGGGAGAGTTTTAGCAGATGAAGAGGACAAAGGCATGGTTCCAAGGGGAGCATATTTATCAGATACATAGGACAAAGGCATGGTTCCAGGGGGAGCATGAATGATATGATTTTAGTATTGCATCAGAGTGTTGTTATCAATGCCAAAGGGGGAGATTGTTGATTAAGGTTGGTTGTCATTGATGTCAACCCTTGAAGAAAGCTCCGCAGCACAAAGGTTTGGGTAATGGACCCAAGTTTGTTTGATGTAAAGATGACTCATTATTGTCTTGTCATCGTTGATAAGAAGTAAAGATGGATGAAATCCAAAGTGGTCCCCTTATGGTGAAAGCCCTCATGGGAAGACGCTTTGTGGAGTGAGAGAACCCATGCTTAATTTTGGAATAATGAGATGAAGGACAGTGAATTTGTCAGTGAAAATATCCTAGATGGATAGTGCTTGTCATGCCATTTCCGGTGGTATGTGGAACGTCACATAACTCCTCACGGTTAGAGAGTTATGACCATATGAAGTTGGAGAACCCTCATGAGTCTTATAGAAGCCCCCAAGAGTCAAAGTGATTTGCAAAATAGATTATTTTAAATGAAGAAGCTCTAAAATAAGGAAAGTGTAAGGCTACATGAAGATATAAATAAGAGACAAATCTCACTCATAAAACACACACTTGTACATATTGTATATCTATTTCCTTGCGTAAAGCTTCTTGTAAATACTTGTGGATACATCTGAAGTGGTGAACGTCTGAGGTAGCACGAAGGGTTGACGACGAAATTCTCGGAATTACAGCGAATAAAAAAATAACCCTATTTTCTGAGGTGTACGCGGGCTGTCTGTGTATAGGGTGCATACACGTGGGTTGTCTGTGTATAGGTTGAGTACAATACACAGGTTGTTTGTGTATAGGGAGCGTACATGTTGGTAAAGCTATGGAAACTTGAGAATATGAAGATGCAAAGGTTCTAGATTCTGAGATCAAGCTCCCAGGAAGGTCTAAAGTGCTCAGATACATTAGATCCATCCATTGATTCAAAAGGTATGTCTTATTTTTATGAATAGTTGGATTTTGATGTATGCATGAAGAATGGCAATGGAGATTTGAGGATTCTCCCTAGAGAGACTAGTGGCTTCATGGGATCTTCTGCATAATTCAGATCTATAGAAATACAGTGCTGGTATATTCATCATTGATACTTCTTGTTGATGCACATCTTGTATTTCTTGGCATATGGCTAAGGGTTTTTATGGTACATGGGTGAGATCTTGTATTTGTTAATGTATTGAGAGGCTGAATATCAAAAAGGGTTTGATGACTAAGATCATGTGAGGGAAAGTATACTTGTTCATGACTTCACACACCTATATGGCACATGACTAGAGAGAGACATACTTGTCTTGAGTGAATGTTATGTATGAGAATGCATGCACAGGATACAACTACAGTTTGGATATAGTGACATGTTATAGATCTATGTGAAAGAATTTACAGAGCGTCAGAATTTTTCAAGTGAAAGGAAACCCTAGTTCCAGAAGGCATATGCAGGCTACATAACAGTTAGGGCGCGTACATATGCGGGATGCATAACAGATAGGGCGCATACATACGTGGGCCGCAGCACTACAGGTCGTGTACCTGTTGTGTTTTTGTAGATACATGTTCAATTCAGGTACAGATTGATTACAAGGCAGTTGTACAGATTGGATACAGGTCAGTGGTACAGGTTGATATAGTTGTACGACAATATATCTCACAGTGACAAGTTGACAATGGTTCCATCATTCTACTTATACTTCAGGGCAGTTGGACGGAGCAATGATAGGTGGTTGTAGCCACCTTCCGGTTGTATCCGAAAAACATAGGGGGTTGTAGCCTCCTTTTGGTTGTAGCCAGAGATTTAGGGAGTTGGAGCTTCCCTGAGGTTGTAGCCTGAGAAACTAGAGAGTTGAAGCCTCCTTCTAGTTGCAGCTGGAAAACAAAGGAAGTTGGTGCTTCCAATGAATGTAAATCTTCAAGACATATAAGAAAAAACATTTCGTGATTTTCTCCGGATTTGGGTTTCCACGTAAAACACTGGTGTACTGTGTATGTGTGTGATTGTTCATTTCTTATTGCTCATTATTGGATAATAATACTACATTGATATAATACTTGGATTAATTTAGAGAAAAAGGATTACTATTGCACTATTACTGATTCACCCCCCCTCTCAGTAATCCAATAGAGACGAAGTCCCCAAAAGATTGACTAGCGAAGGTGTGAAGAATGATTACGATAATCTATGTGAAGCATCCCTGACTGGTGCAAGCACCCTTTAATAAGGTGGGAACCCTCCGGGGGAACTGAAACCATGATTGAACGTTTGTCCCAAAAATCACAAGTATGTCCCACCTATAGTCACCTATGTAACTACCTAGGAGTGGCCACTAAGGTTACCACTTCACAATCAATGAGCGAGTGGACAATTATAGGTCCGACCACACGTAAGGGAAAGCTAACTAAGCCCAAAGTTCTGAAACTGCTACCTCACAGAGAGGTGTGGGAATTAATGAAACCCCCGTATATGTATCAGTCGAAGCAGTCTCACAAACACCGAGACAAATAGAGAGGGGTGATCACCCTACTTGCCACAATGTGATTTCGTGATTGAATCATGTGTTAGAGGAGCTTCCCAACACATTGGTTGTAAAAATGGATGGTTCTCTCTTTAGTGACTCTAAGTTTTGTTTCGTGGCCTTGTAAGGTTAACTCTCCAATCCTATTCCAAGCCCCTAGGTCTTATCTAATGTTGGTTTTCCAGCAAGAAAAGCATCTAATGAATTTTAAATTAAGGCATTCTTTTTTTAATAGTTGTGATTAAGACATATGGAAATGGATGGAACTTTCAATGATGTTATGACTCTTTCCAATCCAAAGAAATGCAAAAATGAAGTGAAACAATGCAACTTTTCAATTTTGATGAAGGCTAGCTAAGGAGGGGAAGAAGACCTTTCTTTGCAAGTTTTACAATTAACAACCTATCAATCACAAAGCAACTATTCAAGACAAGCCAATGATGAAGCAATATCTTTTAACCAAACACAATGATGCACTTTGTTTTTCAAATGCTCAAAAGCTTCATGCAAGCAATTTTTTTTTTTTTCTAATGAGATGCAAAAAGTTTCTTAAAGTGATCAAGAAAAACAAATCTACAAACCAAAAACCAGCGAACAATAAACAAGATTTGTAGGATATTGGTAGTGATGCTCCAGAGCAACCTCTAATGTCTCTACGAGATCAAGAACCCAAAACTTGGAAAAATGATCTATTAGAGATCTAGAGTTTGGGAGCAGAAATTTATAGGGGATTTAGTGCACTTTGTATTTACTAGAAACATATGATATAATATGTCAAAATAAATCTTCATAAATCCTTTATCTAATGGATTTGGTCTGGTTTCAATCTGAGTTCTCTAACAAAATATATTATCCAAATAGTCCACATGACCTTCACGGAAAATCTACAAAATAATTGCTTTTAAATCAACGATAATTTTGATTTTCGGACACCGATTTGGCCAATTTTGTTTTTAAATAGGCTAACTTTTTGAGAGAAATCCAAATATACAATTATTTCCTTCAGATTATGCACAAAACGTTACAGAATTTGATCTGAAGGTCATGACCATTTTTTAAGGGAAAAGCTCTTTAAGAGTCAATGTAGAAGACAAAGGTTGTCCCTAGTGGAACAATCAATTATATTGTGGATAAATCTAGTCTACGAATAAGCTATACCTCCCTTGGATCTACCCTTGATCCAAAACAAACATGTATATATAGTTATGGATTTTCCCTAGATTTAAACAAATTGATTCCTTTCTACACTAAGAGATAGAGAATATCATACATTTTCAATGAAGGTTGTCCTTGCGTGTCCTTGGTTGGTGTAATCACCGAGATCTAGCTCCAACTCCTTCAACTTGCTACCTACACACAAGAGGAAAAAAAACACCAATCTACATACTCTTTCTAGTGTTAGGAAATCACAAATTAAACTCATATCTAATTTGATCTCTCAAGGATAGATCAAGTCTACCACATATAATTGAATACAAGAGTATGGAAGGAGAAAACACATAGATGTATATTATAAAAATGGACAAATACATCAATCTTATGTTACCTTGAGTGAATGAAGCATTCCTCCTAGTTCCAGGTTCCCAATGCTCCTCCTTAGCTACTGGAGCTTCCCTCTCTATTTTGCTAGTGTAACCACTCTCAAACTCTAGCCGCCTATCTCCTTGATTTGGTCTCTTCTTATAGGAATTTAGAAGAAATTGGAGATAGGATTCATGATATGTGAATTACAAGTCATGCACAAGTTCCATGCTCAATTATGAGCTTTTGCCAACCTATTATGAACTTTTTTCTCTATTATGAGTTTTTTTTCTCAAGTTCCATACTCAATTCTGAGCTTTTTCCAACTCATTATGAACTTTCTTTTCAATTATGATTTTTTTTTCTCAATTATGAGTTTTTTTCTCAATTACAAATAATTATTTTTTCATAATTATGAAATTGTGACAAAATAATTATTTCTTGGTGAAATAATTATGAGAATTTTACTCAATTATGTAATTCTAGCCTCATAACATCTAATAACATGCTTGCAAAATATATGGTGGCAAATACAAGTATAACATCAACAGGAAGTAGGCTTCTATGGCACTTAGCTTAGCAGAGGCATAATACATGGAAGCCAGTATGGCTAGTTGCAAGGCCATATGGCTTCACGAGTTACTTGCAGGATTGTTTGATCCGGAGTTGGATACCATGATATTTTACTATGATAATAACAATTGTATCAAACTCTCTCAGAATCCAGTGTTTCATGACGGGTCCAAGAATATAGAGATCAATATCACTTCATACAAGATAGGGTTCAGAAGGGAGAAGTGAATCTCTAGTATATTCCCACAGATCAGCAGGTATCTAATACTCTGACCAAGCCCTTGGAAAAAGGGAAGTTTTAGGCATTCAAAGACAAACTTGTATTGGTGCATAATTCCTTCTTCATTGAGAATTATAGCTCTAATAGGAACTTCCACACATGTTCCATGTGAATGCACGAAAAGTAATTCAAGATATTTTCAAAAAGTAATTCTATTTTCGAAAAGTGAATTCTATTTTGTAATTTAGTTTAGTTAAAAAGTGAAAGTATTAGTTTTAGTAGTTGAGTCTAAAAAGTATATTCCATGCATGCATAACTTAGACTAGGAGTAATTTTAGAAATAGATTAGGGTTTTGGTCTCAACTAAAACTATGAATACAAGTCAAGATAGATAGTTCAAATACACAAGAACATTTGAGCAGCTGAACAGGTTGAGCAATAGAGAGAGAGAGAGAGAGAATACAAATTTCTAGGTAGCAAGTAGTTTCGTACAAAGATCCACATAGTTCCATACAACGTACAAAACAATTTTGTACAATCATACAAAAGTCCACTTAGTCATATAGAAATATGTACAATCGTACGAAAGTCCAAGTCATATGGATATGACCATATGGATTCGTATAGTCCATATGGATATGTTGTGTAGCTGTACATCAAACCATACTCTCCCAACAAGTTGTTCTACTTAGTTTAAGGTGTTTTTTGGTATTTGTGCAGTGCTATTTTTTAAGAAACTTATGGAGGTTTCCTTGTAAGTTTTTCGAAGGAATGAAAAACTGGTTTTGAAAGAGTAATTACCTGTATTGGTCGAAATTGATTTTTTTTCTTTTGTTATTTAATTTCCTGCTATTGTGTGATAGTCTGAAATTTGTTTCTGCAATAATTAAATTCAAAAAATTACTTGTTTGATTGAAATCATAAGGACTTTAGTCACCTAGGGCTTGGATTTTTCACAGTTTGGCAGACAACTTCATGAGTTGCATTGCATAGTTATGTGAGGTTGTTTAAGATATTCGTCCACATGAATGCCTTCGAAATATGACAAACCACTTATGCATTGAGTTACCATTTTCTCGACATTGTTTCTTACTACCCCTTTCTTTTTTCTTTGTTTACTTTAGTGTTTTTACTTTATTTCAATTTAGTATTTTTTAGATGTGCTTTTATGCATATGACTTGGGGTAATGGAATCATAGAGAGAGGAAATTGATCATGCTTTATTTTGGATTTTGATTTTTTTTAATTTTCTCTTCACCTCAAGTTTATAGCTCTTTTAGGGTGAAGCTCTTCTCATGGGACTATGAAGCACAAACCCTTTTTTTGTGACATATGACAACCAACCCATGAACATGACAATGGGAATCAGAAAAGATGGAAAGTGCTAAGTACGGATTGGGATATGAACATGCTACACCTCTGAAAGCCCCCCATAGTACGACTGAACCCAAGAGTGACAACACTTACCTAAAGGATGATGATGATCCACCAAGGTGAAACAAGGAAAATAACACAAATTTAGGGCATCACGATCCATTATCTGATTGACCCAATGATCATCACTTTCATGACAAGTACATGAGACATTAACACCCAATATGAAGCAATGAAATAATGTACATCATGCATATCAAGCATCATAATCATTAAGCATGAGTAAGTTGAGAAAATGTGGGAAGCATATCTGTCCATATGTAATTGAAGTCTATTATAAGAATCATAAGAGTAAATATCCTCTAACTACCCTTACATGTCAATGAGTAACATCTAGCTCCAAAATGAGAACATGTGCTCACCATAGAGCGCATGAGAACCTCATAAATATTTAGAACTCCAAGACATGCACTATGCATCAATCAACAAGTCTTTCTAGATCTCACCATAAAACCATTAGTAAAAAAAGGTAGGGTGATGCGATCACCTTGGTACATGAAAATGAAAGGAAATGCAATGAAAATATTTATTTTCTTTTTTTTTAGACAATATGAAATCAAATGCAACTAACTAAGGATGCATGAAGTCACGCAATTATTGGGAAAAACAAGCAAGATGTATGAAAGGAAACACACAAGAGAACTATTGCTTCAAAGAAGCTTATTCATCCTACTTTTCTCTACTTGACATAAGAAAATAAATTGTTAGGTATAATCATACAACCAATGAAACCAACCTAACACTTCATCAATATAAAAAAACCTAACCTTGTGTTTGGTTATGAACAAAAAACAAAGATATGTCAAATATAAAATGATTATAAGCTAGTACATCGTATGATAGAAAATAGAATCCAACTCATGAGGATGGATAAGAGCATCAAAATCATGCCAAGATTGGCATGTGCATCCACAAGCTTTCTCTCTCTATATATATCTTTGAATGGGGCTACAATATGACAATGGTGGTTCATCCTTGCTCCAAGCAAAGTCTTCATGATGCAACCCTTGCATCTTATAAGGATGATCCACATACTTTGAGAAATGACCTCCTTGGATTTCATGTACAATGTCACAACTAAGGGCTTGAGACGGATTCACAAGAAATCTGAAAAATACCTAATGGTTTCCCAACAAAGATGTAGGTGAAAAATGAGGTTTAAATTCAAATCTTATGAAAATAAATTCCACCCGACTTAGGACTTTTTTCCCTTCTATATGTGGATATAAATTCTTACAATAGGCCATAAATCAAATTCATCCTTTCCCCGTAGATATTTTAGCACCAAAAACATAATCCTCAGTTGTATCTTCAATGACATATTGAGGGAGAGATGAAGAAAAATATGGTTGGAAATTTCTTCTATGGAAGCTTACCAACCTCATGCAATTTACATCCATAAAAAGGGGCCTTTAACATTGATTTTTATGCACAAATTATTCAAAATTGAGAGGAGATGATGGACACAAAATTTATGCATATTCACCACTGAAATCACATCCTTTTGATTGCAAAATTTATATCCAATTTATGAGACAATGTAGTTGAAAATTTTCTGAATATTTACTGTCATACACATGCCCCATAGAATAAAATAAAACAACATCATCCTTCATCAAACACAATTGTAAATTACCCAAAGAAAATTCTGCATTTTCATTATCAACAACATGTTCTCCAATCAGAAAATTTTCCAAGCTATCCATAAGAAAACATGGCTGGAAATCAATCATGCAATTTTCTGAAAATGCATTTGCTAAAGATGGTAGTTCCAAAGGCAACAATTCTGCAATCTTGACTCTAAAATCATCATCAATGTTACAAATAGGATCCCCATCAAAATAAAAACAACTTATATCCCATTTATGCCTTTCAATATGTAGAACATCATCAATATTTCCAATCTTATGGCCATCATGTTCTTCATCAAATGGAAAATTGACCAAATCTAAAGATTTTTCAAAGGATGAATCACAAAACTCAAAAATTTGGAAAGGACCGCAACTCACCAAAAATTTGTCTTCATGCAAAAGAGAAATGGAAGGTTGGGCTCTCACCATCTAGGTTTTCATCAAATTCATCTTCTTCAATGGACTCATGAGGTTGATCTTGTTCTTTTTCATATACTTTATGACTTTCTTCATCAACATCTTCTTCATGCTCTTGTCCCTTAATAGAGTCTTGAGGTAGCTCTTGCTCTAACATGGGAACAAGAGAAGATGTATTTTCCATATGCTCTTTATGTGCTTGATTCTCCATAGGATTGTGAGGTGATTCTTTATTTCCAAGCATTGTTGCCACAAAATATTCAAGAATATCTTCATATTTCCCTTCTTCATAATAAGAATCCCAACATTTGAGGAAGAGAAGGATTAAACCTGCAAAATAATATATTTTCCCTAGGCCACTACAATAGTTGATCCAACTCTGTGGATTTCCTTCCAAGGAGTATACAAATAGTCTTATTAGAATGTCCTTATGTATTACATTAAGCTTTGAAGCAATTTTTGAGAATGATGCAATGTGTTGAGTAGCAAAAAGAGGACCACCATCAAATTTTAAAATATTCTTCTCCCATTTTGGAGGGAGTTTATTTTGGTATCCCAATACTTTATTAATATCAAAAGGAGGATATATTTCATGAAAATCCCATAGTATCATAATTCCTTCATTGCAACTTTATACCAAATATGAAAATAAGATGATATATCATACCAAGCATGTGTGGAGTTGCTAAGGTGAATATTCTATGCCTTCACAATGAGGCTTGCTTTTACAAGAATAACGTATTCAAAAATATGTAAGGAACAAAAACTAGTACATTAGGCCCATTTTCTGACAATTTACCGATGAATGTGCGTTGCAAAAACATCTCAAGTACGACGAATCCTTCAACTTGTTTTCATCACGTCTTTGACGTTGCAAGTGCAACGAATTATGGTTTTGTTATGCGTTTGACAGAGCTCTCAGATGTTGCAAGAGTGATGGACATTTTCAATGTACGATCGACAAATGTTTATCACAAGATAAAACGTAATTTTGTCGCAAGATCGATAAACGTCCGATGAACTTTCACTACTTTCAATTACACTTTCTGTTAGTGGCAGTCGAAAGCCCAAAAACATTGTCATCGGTCATCCAATGAAATCCAATGTAGGTTTGTCACATGATCGATGCACCTGAGACGAAATCCAATTTATGTTCATCACACAAATGACAAAAGTCCCTCATACGATCGACCAATGTCCGACGCAGGTTCATCATATGATTGACCAATGTACATCGTAAGATCAACCAATGTCCATCATAGGTTCGTCATAATATCAACCAACCACCAACAAAATTTGAGTATCCTTTGTTGCAAGATCGACATACTTCCCATGAAATTTGATCGCTTTCGATGAAATTGTAGTAATTTCGACAACATCAGTTTTTCCAACACACAATCAAGGATTAAATTTAAGAGGTGCTCCTGGTTTGAAATCTTCTTTAGCAACTCAAAGACAATAGGCCTATGGTCAAATAAGCCACCCAAGGAAACCCAAGATTTCAGAATAAATATCCCCCCATCAAAGAATCAGGTACCAAGAAGCGATCTAGTCTCTTGAAAATGGCTTCCTCCGTTTTCTGGAAATTTTTCTATCAAGGAACTATCTTAATTGCCTCCACATCGACCAAATTATGAACCTCCAACATATGCTTAAAAAAAACCTCGAAAGGATCCTGCCTTGGATGAGACCCCCAAACTTCCCTTAATTAAATGGTTAGGTTCAAATCCCCACCTATAAAAATATGGTCAAAATATAGAACCCCTAACTCTGCTACATACTCCTAATAGGGCCTTGCCTGCATATGGTCCATAAATATTTATGACCTTTAGGGTGATTTCTAACTCCTTTACCTTCAAAACAACTGAAATGGTTGAATTCAAAGATGTAGAGGAGACTGCTTGTAGAGTAGGGCTCCAAGCAGTGATTAATCCCCTTGATTGACCATCATCATCTAAAGTACAAAAAGACCACCCCTTGAGCCAAGGTTCTAGGGAAATACACGCCTTGGAGCCTGCAATCATTTTTTCTTGTATCTAAATGATATCTGAATTAATGGCTCTCACGAGCCTCTTGTTTTTGGGCACCCCCCAACCCTCCAACAGTAAAGGTTATATACTTCATGATGGACCAGTGCCAAGGGTTTTCCCTACTTTAAGGGCCCTGTGAATTGTGGTTTGCTTTCCTTTTTATATATCCAAAACAACCTTTTGTTGAGATTTGGAAAAGTGAGACTTCCTCCCCACATAATGAATAGGAGCTACATCCATGGATAACCCCCCCGTTATAGGGCTCCCCTTCAACCATTTCAGATTTTGAGTGTAGCTCATAGCCTTTCTTCATAGGTGAGTTTGAAGAGGAAGGAATTTGAGATAAGAGAGGACGAATAGGCTCTAATTTATTAACCTCCTCTTCATCTAGACTCCTATTTTCACCATTGAGTAGACCAAAATCCCCTGAATCCTGAGAGGGGACAAGGGTGATTGAGGGCCCCAACAAAGGAGATAAAGTCTTCAGAATGTCTGATTGAGGACTCAAAACTACACCTACCTCCCTTAAAACCGGACTTACGATTGGCTTCAATATTCAAGGAAAAAGCATGATGATCCTCTTGATTAGAAGGTATATTGTGAGGAGAGGCTAAAAAATTACTAGAGGAGACTTTAAGAATCATGGATGAGGAAGGATCCCCTTCATCTCCCTCCAGAACCTTCACTTGAAGTTCCTCGCTAGAGAGATTTGAGGAACCCCCAAACCTTAAGTATCATCTCCTGACCTACATCCGGGACATTAAAAAAATTCATGCCAAAACTGGTTACCGATCCCTTTTTTACCCAGAGTTTCCTCTTGAAGCAAATTTGATGAGAAATATTACTACAAGAACCTTCTAAGTGTCCTACCACGTTCCATCCAAAACACCGAAAGGGTGGGTCCTAGTTATCAATATTTTGTGACCAAGAGCTACTTCCATTATTAATTTCTATTTCCTCTCGTAATCCTTTATGGAGATATAGTTATACATGCACCCATGCCCATATTCTATTCTCCTTAGTGTCCCAGCTTGGCTCAAGCCTTGTAAATCATTGAATCTTATTACATAGGGCCTCCAAAGATTCCCTTCTCCAAAAAATCAAAGGTAAGCCCAACAAGATGGCCCAAACTTTTTGAACTGATATTGGGTGCCTGATGGCATCAAAATCCGTGGTCCACTTCTGGAGCACCAATCTTGATGGCCCCCAATTCCACTCCTTTCCCAAAATCAGGTCCACATTTGCGAGTGAGTGGAATAGAAAACATAACCACCCTCTAGCCAAAATGTAGAAAGATAGAGAGTATCACATGCATTCAACCCAATTGTCCTTTTAGGGTTTTCACTTGCACCATATTTTTGCAAAAATGCCCCACCACTTCTTTTTCCATGGCCTCATGGACATCTGATATACTTAAGTCTCTTCCTACCACCATTTTTACTGTGTCTCTTTTCATATTGATTCCCTCATTTTTTTTTGGAAACATATCACAAGTTTGAACCTCTGTGTCTTTGGTCTACACCAGACTAGACTAAGAAGGAAGCCCTTGTTCCCTTATGCTTGAAGGAGGAATGGTTGCCTGTAGTGATAGAGATACTGCACCTCTTACTTTGATAGGAAAATAGACTATGTTCCCACCTCCTTCTCCACCACCTTTCTCCTTTGCATGAGAAAATTAACGTTCTCTTCTACTTCAATACACAGAGTGACATTTGTCCCACCTTTTGATCCTGTATCGAGGGGAAAAGACCAGGGGGTAAAGAAGAACTACAGATGGAATATTTGGACATAATCCAAACTTTCAACTTTTTAATCCATGAGATCTACCTCCATAACTATGAACCTCTCAACAATCTAACTAAGTTGTCGACATTTGTGCCTTTGGGCCCGCCCTTCACTAAGAAGTGTTAGCGTATTGACAAGTGTACCCAATGTCAGGAGGTCAAAGTTATTGGATACCCTAAAGAAACCCTAGCTACAAACCTCTTCTCATTTTTTAAATATGGATTTATCATCCAATATTTTAAAAAAAATATTAAAGGTATTATCTATGTAAAAATTAATTATTTTAATGAGTGTGAATCTTTCTTAAATAAAAAAGAGTGCTTACAAATCCTTAATGTGGAAATCTTAGTTATTAAATAGGGTTTATAGTTGGAGATGTTGAAAATGATATTTTTTTCTTAAATGTAAGACTCTATGTTTGTTAAGCCTCCAGATTATCACCATGACTTCGGGAGGTGTTGGACACATTAAAACTTCCATCCATGTATCCTCCAAATTGGTTGTTGGGAAATAGTTGAAACCAAACCAATTACCATTCAAATTGTGTGCCCCTGATACATTAATTTTGGATTCCTCTTAGTTGCAATAATAACACGGATCAACCAATTGAAGAAGCCTAAAAAAGTGTTCAAATATTAAATATTAGGCCTCACCAGTGTCACAAGATTCAAGAACTCTTTAAAATTGTTCTAAATGAGGGTGCCTCACAATAACACCTATCTGTTGGATCATGTTGTCATTGATGCCAATGGTTTGATTGATTGATGTCAAGTGATTGATTGATGTCAAAGGATTGATTAATTGATGATTGATGTAATATAATATGTATTGTCCTTAATGAGAATGTATAGATGAAGATGGATCAATGAGTTGTCATTGATACATGATGAAGATGGATCGATGTGGTTTCATTGGTGTATGATGCATTGTTGAAAAAATGTATAGATGACTCATTATTGTCTTATCATTATTGATAAGGTGCACAAATGGATGAACTCCAAAGTGGTCCCCTTATGGTGAAAGCCCTCACGAGAAGACACTTTGCGGATTGAGTTATCCTAGAAGAATGGTTGGAGGACCCATGCTCTCATTATTGTCTTATAATGATTGATAAGGTGCACAAACGGATGAACTCCAAAGTGGTCCTCTTATGGTGAAATCCCTCACGGGAAGACGCTTTGCGGATTGAGTTATCCTAGAAGAATGGTTGGAGGACCCATGCTTGTATGTGGAATAACGAGATGAAGATCAAAGAAATTGTTGGTGAAACTATCCTAGATGGATAGTNCTTGTCATGCCATTTCTGGTGGTATGTGGAATGTCACATAACTCCTCATGGTTTGAGAGTTATGGCCTTACGAAGATGAAGGACCCCCACATGAAGGCTTGAAGCCCCCAAGGTCAAAGAAGTCAAAGTGACCTAAAAGAAGAAATCATTATTTAAATGATAAAGTAAAGTGACAAAGTCAAGGTTGGTTATTTAAATAATAAAGGGAAGTGACAAAATCAAGAAATGATAAAGTAAGGTGACATAATCAAGAAGGAATATTTATGGAAAGTGGTTAACCCTAAAAATAAGGAAAATAGGTTAAGTGACCTAGAAATGGGTTAATATTATTTAAATGATAAATTAAAGT
>ML778384.1:337089-355279 GCA_009831015.1 Picea engelmannii | reverse complement strand
TCTACGAAGTAAGTTTTAAATGTTTTTTCATTTTTCCGTGTCACGAATCGTCAAGCATTTATAGCATTTATTTGAATTTTGATGAGGTGACGGATAGTAAGATCACGTTTTATTGCTAATATCTTTTGAATGACTTGACTATTCTGTCATCAAGGACACACGCAGGTTTAAATGATCAAAGCAAAGGGTTTCCTTTCATTATTTATGATTTTATCTCTATTTGTGCGCAAAGCCATTTCACCAGGATATCTTTTGTCTGTATTTTCAATCTTTACGATAGGGGATCTAATTACAGGATTCTTTACCATGGCCCCACGAAAAACGCCCAAGGCAACTGCCGAGAGTTCAGGTCAAGGTCCAGGTGTTGTTTCTGATACCTCGCCCCGAAGTATTAATATTGTCAAGACACGGACGTTCGTTTCCAATGTTCTGCAATCCGAATCAAAAAGTTGTTCGGATGATTCCAGCGGTAATGAGAAGGATGGCCTGACCACCAAATACAAAATTGTCGCTCAAGCAGAGATGCACAAAATAGTAGCAAAGCCACGCCTTTTTCCCTACTATGATATGATCAGATGGGCGCTATACCATGTGGACATCCTAACTAGGACGATTATTAGTGAATAGAGGGTGACAGTTGGGACTTTCAGGCCAGAGCATTTACAGGCAATGTATAAATTATCACCTACACCAGACCTCACTCATAATGTCGATTTCCTAGAGGGTTTCAAAAAGAAGGAATGAGAGCAGTATGGAAAAAATGTATCCGATCTGATCAAAGAGTGGGTTTCACACCCTGCAAAATTTAGGGCGGATACTAATGGAATTTATTCAATCTCATCCTTAGAGCCATAATTCAAGTATATTGCGATGATGGCTTGTAGGTTGTATGGGAAGGAGGATACTACTCACTTTTTCCTCCAATGGGTACCACTTATTCATACAGTCGCTAAAGGTTTCTCTTTCGACTGGGCCAAATTGTTGTCTGACAGTCTGACCAGCCGAATTACTGAATACCGAGCACAGAAGGCGAGTAGGAAAGCGACTTCATTTTTTATGTCTACTTATATCATTGATGCCATCTGCTTCATGATGTTGTTCCCTCTGATGAGATAGAGCTGGACTCCATCTAACGCAGAGCCTATCCACGTCTACCACTTGAAGCTCTGGGAAGACAAATCCAAAGAATTCATTTACAAGATCTTCAACTGGGTATTGGTACCAATGCATGTCTCCATTTTCGGTTGTCCGCCTCCCAGGATTTCAGATGACATCATGGCCAACCTGAGTAGTGTGGCTTATTGGTATATAGAAGCGGAATTCTCATACATCAGGGTTTTTGGCACCTTCGTTTCCCCATATGCTCTACCGTTTTTCTTGCCAGATAAGCTAGTGTGTCGCGAGGTCGCCAGACAAACTGTGCTCGGCGGGATAAGAAAAGAGCTCAAAGGGGTATCGAAAAAGGTATGGCCGCCCTTCCCCATTCACATTGGTACATATTCGATGTTGGATTTTGGTCATGCCAGAGTCAAGGCTATGGCCTTAGAGGAAATGAAGTTGGTGGACATTGAGTTTAAAAGGCACGGCCCTAAAAAGGTCGTGAGCAATCAACTAGCAAGTTGTGGAATGAAAAAATACAAACACGAGGATTCATCTCATGACAAAATATTTTGAGGCGCAAGGTCCTACTTTGAATTCCTAAGCTGGATTCAAGCCCTACCGCCTGGAGATATGGACAATTTCTTGAAATTCCAGGAGCACCGGCGGAGTTGCCTTCCCAAAATTTTATGGGGCGAAGCACCAAAACTTCCCGATACATAGAAAACTGAGTTTAAAGGCTCAAAGGGTTCAAGTTCTGACAAAGGGAAAAAACAAGAAGAAACACGGGGAGTTGGAACCTCGAAACAAGGAGTCAAAATCCCCGATCAAGGGGAAGGAGAACGAGAAGCAGTTACGTCGGGAGAGCAAGCCAAAAGTCAAGCAGAGGTGCCCTCACAAGAGGTATATGACTCACTGTCACTCGCATCAAGCAAGCCAGCCATGGACAGTGTCCCGAAGAAGTCATCCAAAGAAATCGACAGTCCCATTGCTTCTATCACACCCCTATAGTTCATAAAGGGTAACCCCGATGCAGGATGGATTTTCAATGAAGAACTAACGCCCATTTTTGTAGAAGAGTTACCCCCTAATGATTTTTTCTTCGATAAGAAGAGGAAAGTTGTGGTAAAGCAAGAATCATATCAAAGAGCAGGCATAGTGGCTAAGAAGTTTAAAATCCTGACAGAAGGAAAGGTCGTGGAAGAAGAAGAATTCACCGAGAGATAGCAGGAACACTGGGGGCTTATGCTACAACCAATGAGTATTCAGTTGGAACTTTAAAGGCACAGTTGAAGCGAAAGAACCTCTTGATCGGTAAGTTGGAAGCTAGGGTAGCTGCTGCAGAGGCAAATACCAGAGATGAGGTGAGCAGAGGACTCGAAAAGGCCAGAGCGGTCGATCTACAAGAGATCGAGAAACTCAGATCTGACTTTGAGCAGATGCGCCAGTCAGCACAAACAAGCCAAACACAGGTAAGCCAGCAAAAGCATCAAATAATATAGTTACAGTCGAAGTTGGATGTTGCTGAAAACCAGGTCTTAGACATAAAGCTATTTCAGACCCAAGCCACCAAAATCTGACAGAAGATATTAGTATCTCAACAGGATTTGCTTACTAAAGTGGAAACCATTCAGAGTCACTTTCAGACAATAGAACAAGTGCTAAAGGATATCTCGTTGAGAGAAAGGGAAGCTAGGGCAGCTCAGGTTGCTTTCCAGGAGGTTGTAATAGCGATAACGAAGGAAGAGGTGGTCAGTAGCTCCAAACTATCCATCCCAGAGCAAACCAGAGGAAATATCTTATTGAAAGCATGGGAGCATAATATATCAGAGAGCAGGGAAAGAGCTAAGGAGATGAGGAATTCTTGTGAAGAAACATTCGCCTTGATAAACAAAATTTTGTTAGACCTTGATAAGGAAGGCAGTGCTGGGACGCTAGGCAAAATTAATATAGCTCAACACCTGCTAAATATCAAGGAAAATATGGACAAGGAACAAGCTGAAATATCTCAGATAAGTCAGGTCGACATTGTCCAGGTGGACAAATGGCTAGTAAAGCCAAGTTTGCAGTTATGGTATATCATCACAGAAGATCGACAGGTGGGAGAAATATTGCCACAGTTGGCAAAAAATTGTTACACCTTTCAGGCCAACAACCGAGTAGACCCTTCCAAATTGATTGCCCAGCTGGTTGAAAGATGTGTCAATTGCATTGAGCAAGCAAAGGGGCAGGTTTCTGGTGATAAATAATGACACATGTCATTCCATTCTATTTTTAGACCTAGAGGAGCAAGAAAGGAGGGCACTCACCCCGCATGAAGGAAGACAGAAAGCAAGGAAATGAAACGCTTCAGATTTTTACTTTGTAACCAAAAAAACTTCTAGAACGAAGAGAATCTGAAATGTTGAGGAGTTTGTTTAAATATACATTTTGTAAAGAATCCAAGGGATTTTTTTTTGAGAGGGAGTCGATTGTTATAGATGTATTTCTCTAGTTTCCAAAATTAATAGAAAGCAATTCGAAGACTCCAGATTCCGTGAAGACTGAGTTATGTGTTATTCTCTATTATTTCATGTCCATTTTCATTTCTCATATATATCTTTGATGAACGCTTAACTACAAATTAGTACAACCTCTACCGTGGTGATCAATAGTTTAGTCATCTAATCATTTACAGTGTTTCCTCTGTATCGGCTATCAGCAGGTACAAGACCTGTGAATTACTTACATCTCTATATTTTATGCTTCGTCCAAGTTTTTTCTTGTCTATTTTCTTCTTCTGTTACAAGGTGAGATTCTCCTTTGATTTGAGCCTCGCATTGTTGACAGCTTAATGTTTTCTTACGTTTCATGTATGACTTTTCAAAGTTAACTCAGTTACGGGAAAAGGCCTTTGGATTTGTTATACTTTTAATACGGATCTGGGAAATTTTTCTTATATGATCTAAAATTGAAACAACATTTTAAACATCAAACCCCTTTAAAACTCTGTTCCTCCATGACTATGTCCATTGTAAGACAACCTAACATTGAACCCGGCCTATCAGATCAAACTAGCCTCGCTTTAAACCTCTTTGATACCATACTTACGACTGCCACCACCCAGGTAGAACTCGAACATTCATGGGTAGCCATCAGACGGGATATAAGCGTCCAGGAACATTTGGAAGCTAGAGAAAGACAACTCAGAAATTAGCCATAGCTTCTTTCCCTGAAGTTTTTTCTTTCCCTTTTCATCACTCACACACTTTGGGATGCCTAGACTCTATACTTTATAGCCTTAAGTACAGACTCTTGAACAACATCTTCCTGGTGCCGTTGCCGGGGATCGAAGTTATGAAACCTTTTTTCCCTGGGAGAACGACATTTTGCAAGTTTCTACTCTTTGATAGTGAATAAAGAGTGAACACATTCTAAAGGCTAACTTTTATTATTCACTTGGTGACTCCACGATTAAGTAAGATGGAAATTGGTCGAAGGAACACCAGACAAAACACAAATGGTAAACATTCCACGCCCATTTCCGACCCCGAAAAAATACTAAAAACATGAGGTCCCCTTAAGACGACTACTACAGTCTACCATCTTAGGCACACACAAACTAAAGCTAAGAACCCTCTTGAAGCTCAGACTTCACAAGAAGTTCTCTCTAAAACCCTTTCAAGAGAAATGTCGGCCAAATCAGTTAAGGCCAAAACCCAAAATCCACGTCTAGCTCTCCCCGAAGTTAAAATAAAAACCCATCTGACAGCCTCTGACGTAAATAAGGGTGAAAGTCCCGCAGTAAAGTTAGTGGCGATTGATGCTCCACCATCTTCCCAGTTAGATTTCTCGACCTCGCAAAGTCTCGAAGTGTATACCATATACTCAGATTCCACACCCACGGTTTCTCCTGACTACATCTCTTGCAAATCAGAGGAACCAAGCCCTCGTATCCCTTTCCCCCCTTTTTCAGTTTTCTCTACTCCCGAGGAAGCTGAAGATTTGCTTTACATCTTCCATAACCCTCTATACAACGTACCGGTTTCCTCTCCTAGACTACCTATGGTTGTTGTAGGAGGAGTAGGAGGCCAGGTGCCACCTCCACCCCCTAGGGGTTTTGCCAAAGTAGTGGCCAGACACGCTCCTCTGGTCCTCCCAGTACCTCTTCATGACCTTCCTGAAAACTACGTGAAAAACTTACCTAAGTTCACCGGTGAAGGGGATTTAACCGTGACTGAACATATAATTTTTTTTGATTAGTTCACCAACATCCTAGGGCTCGAACACGAGGACATGTACTCACGGTTGTTTGTCCAGACCTTCGAGGGGCAGGTGAGAACCTGGTTTTGAAGTTTACCCACGGGTTCTATATTGTCCTACGATGCTCTAGAAGACTCTTTTCTCAGACAATGGGGCAAAAGAAAAGATCATTTATATTATCTGAATGAGTTTGGATATTTGAAGAAAAAAAATTCAGAAACCGTCATGGAATTCATTCAAAGGTTTAACAAGTTATATAATAAGATCCCGGTCGAAGTTAAACCATCTCAACCTGCAGCCAAGGTAACCTTTGCAGGAGCTTTCGAACCCGATTTCGCATTATTATTAAGAGAAAGGAGAGGGGCTGACCTAATCCGAATGCAAGATGACGCTATAGAAATTGAATCAAACATGTTGGCTTTCGATAAGTTGAAAACAAAAATAGAGATGGGAAACAAAGAGATCAAACGTTTTAGAGAACAAGTGGGACCCTCAGGACTTTGAAGGTCCTCGGATGATAAAATAGATGACATGGCTAGGATAATTAAAGAGTTGTCAAATAAACTCTCTAGGATGGAGCTGGATCAATCCAAAGCCGACCCTTTCGTTAAGAGAGAATTCAGGAGAAACCTCAATCCTCAAATTCAACAACAACAAATTAAAACTGAGGACAAAAAAATTCAAACCCCTTTAAAAAATGAAAATTTTATTGGAGGAAATGATGCGCAAGAGTTTGAGGATTTAGAAGAAGACGTAAACAATTTAGGGGACGACTATATGCAGCCTCATTTAACTAAGGAAGATTATGAGAAGTCCCTCAACAAAGAACAACCGTCGAGTAAAGATGATGAAATAAACAACATCGACGATTCTACCTATCAAGGGATGTCTAATTCTCTGATGACTAAGCTCCCACATAAGTACAATCTGAGACCCAAAAATAAATCTGTATCAACTCCTCAAACCAAGAAAATTCTCCCCAGAGATGAAACGTATGAGCCCGCCCCAAAAGAGGTCGATATACCTAATAACAAAGTGAAAGGGGTGGACTCGCAAGGTCCCAAGGTCAAGGAGGCTGAAATCCAAGTGAGAAGAGATAAGGCAGCTGAAAGTTAGACACCAGAAGCTAGAATCACCGAAAATAAAGCAGTGCAAACAAATAAGTTAGAGAAGAAGGACCCCACAATTTCAACTAGAGAAGCGAATAAAGTTGTGGGAGGTTTCAACCTAGAAAATGAGATAAATAAGATCAAGATACCAATACCTCTAGTCGAATTGGCTAGGAACCCTACGTATCGAAAGAAGATAACCAAAATGATGAATTTTTCAGTTTTGGAAAGTCAGTCTGACGTGATAAATTTGGAGGATGATAAGCCTAATATTTCTTTTGGTCCACATTTAGAGGGTGCCAGAGATATTGTCGCCCCTTTCTACATTACCCTGAACGTGCATGATCGATTGCTGCATAATTGCATTCTAGACTCTGGAGCCTCACATAATGTGATGGCCAAGTCCATTATGGATAGATTAGGCCTTGAGATCACTAGGCCCTACGGATATCTATACTCTTTCGATTCAAGGAGAGTTAAGTGCATGGGCATGATAAAAGACTTAGTAGTCACTCTTGCACAGGTTCCGGTGAAAAGTGTCTTGATGGATGTAGTTATCGTTGATATACCTCCGAAGTATGGTTTTCTCTTATCTAGGTCTTGGGAAGCCAAACTTGGGGGGTCTCTTCAGCTAGACATGACCTATGCCATGATTCCTATTTTTGGCGGGCAGTTCACTCTGTTATACAGAGAAACACGGTTGGCATACACAGTAAACGATCCACAGAATCCTAAAAATTATCTTGTTTATGTCGTTGATTAGAATCTGGGAAATTGTATTTTATCCTTTGATGATGGTCTAAATAAGTGTACAGAGGAAAATTACGTAGATGAAAATAAATCAGGAAAGGTAGATGAAAATGTGTATAGCACCGAAATTTGGAAAATGATTTTTGACGGTGCTTCGTCATATGAAGGAGCAGGTGCAGGGGTACTTTTTGTAGCCCCTGAAAATGAGTTTGTTATTCCCTTTTCTTATAGGCTTCAGTGGGACATAGACTACACAAATAATGTATGTGAATATGAGGATTTAGTCTTGGGACTAGAAGCTACCAAGAAAATGAACATAAAGAACTTGGAAGTCTATGGAGATGCAGAGTTGATAGTGAGACAGATGAATCGACAATACCAGGCCAAGCACCCAATATTAAAGTCTTACAGAAATTGCACCTGGAATTTAATAGAAAATTTCTTCTCGTCGGTTAATGTTCATTACATTCCATGCACTGAAAACCTGCAAAATGATTCATTAGCCAAAGCTGCCTCAACTTTTGCGCCCCTTACAGCTTTCAAACTAAAAAACCACATAGAGGTGAGGCATAAACCTTCCATACCAAACAACATTCAACACTGACAGGTGTTTGAAGATGACGAACAGATCAGAAAGTTCCTTGAAATGGTCGATGATTTCGCCGAAACTCACATTGACCAAGAAAACCAAAACAACCATACTTGGATTATGCAAGAGGGAGAGGATCCTCAGGGGTTCCAAGAAAAGATCGCAAATCATTGCATGTTAGTATTAAAGAACAACCAGATTCCAAAGGGACTAATCCCTCTGGAGAGACTGTTCGACCAAAATGATATGCCCTTAAAATCTACTTTGCAACCTCAACCAGAGGAGGTTGAGGATTGCGACATAGGGACCAAAGAGGAGCCTAGAATAGTAAAAATATCGAAATACCTTTCTCGTGAAACAAAAAATAAGTATGTTGATCTACTCGAACAGTATAAAGATGTTTTCACCTGGTCTTACGATGAGATGAGAACTTATGATACCTCTGTGATCGAACACAAGATACCTTTAAAACATGGTGTCAAACCTTTTTGACAAAAACTCAGACAAATCAATCCCATTTTATTGCTCGTGGTCGAAAGGGTAGCCAAAAAGCTTCTGGACGCAAAAATAACCGTACCTCTAAGATACTCTGACTAGGTAGCTAACCTGGTCCTGGTTAGGAAAAAGAGTGGGGAGATTAGACTGTGTGTAGATTTTAGGAATCTGAACAAGTCTTCTCTAAAGGACAATTACCCTCTACCCAAAATGGATCACGTTTTGGAAAAAGTAGTTGGGGCAAATAGGATGTTGATGATTGACGGTTTTTCCAGTTACAATCAGATTGTCGTCAACGAACATGATAAAGAGAAAACAACCTTCACCACCCCTTGGGGCACATTTATGTATGACAAAATGCCTTTCAGTCTAATGAATGTAGGTGCTACTTTCCAGCGTGCTATGGATATCTCTTTTTTCGGCGAGAGGGATAAATTCGTAGTCATCTATCTTGATGATATGACTGTTTTTTCTAAATCTGATGAAGATCATCTGATGCATCTCAAACAGACGTTTGAAAAATGCTGAAAATTTGGTTTGTCTTTAAATCCCAAGAAGTCTCACTTTTCCAGGCAGGAAGGTAAACTCTTGGGCCATATCGTGTCTCGAGACGGAATTAAAATCGATCCTAAGAGGGTTGAAGTTATAGACACCATAAATATTCCTAGGAATGTAAAAGAAATTCAGTCATTTTTAGGGAAAATAAATTTTTTGAGAAGATTTATTCCAAACTTTGCTGAAATCGTGAAATTGATCACAGATATGCTAAAGAAGAACAACGAAGTGAAAGGGACGACAGAAGCTAAAGCATCATTCACACACATCAAGAAAGTTATAAGCGAAGCACCCGTACTGGCAAGCCCCGATTATCTAAAGGATTTTCTGATTTTCTTGTTCACATCCGAACATACGGTCGCGGCAGTACTCCTCCAGAAGAACGAAGAAGGTTTCGAGCAACCAATCCCCTTTTTCAGTAAAATTCTTAGGGACGCCGAATTAAGATATGATATAATGGAAAAGCAAGCATATGCTATGGTGAAGGTGCTAAAGGCGTTCAGAACCTATGTGTTACACTCCAAGGTAATTGCATATGTACCTACCAGTTCTGTAAAAGACATATTGGTTTAGCTCGACAGTGATGGGAAGAGGGGTCGGTGGCTTGCTAAAATTCAAGAATTCGACCTGGAGGTGAAACCGACGAAATTAGTAAAAGGACAGGGTTTGTCCAAGCTCTTAGTCGAATCTAACTTCAGAGCACTCGGAATAAATTACCTATAGGGATATGAAGGATGTGTGGATATACACGAGCTCGACGATCAAATAAGTACGACCAGGATCGAAGAGAAGTTTGCCTCAATGGAATGGTATAAAGACATAGTATCTTACCTACTGACCCTAAAATTCCCAAGTGATTTATCCCCATCTAAAGCTAGGATGTTGAAGCTACATGCAGTGAAATATTGTATATCTTAAAGTTAATTGTATTGGAAAGACCCATTAGGCTTCCTACTGGTTTGTTTAGTAGAATCAAAGACAGAGAGGGTCATTAATGAATTTCATGAAGGAGTGTGCGGAGGGCATCATGCCTAGAGGGCAACATCTTATAAAATCTTGAGGGCGGGATATTATTGGCCTAAACTATTCTCGGACGTCAATGCCAAAGTCAGAGCCTGTAACCCTTGCCAATTGTTTGCAGGCAAGCATAAACTCCCATCGCTACCTTTGGTTCTGATTAAAACGGAAGCCCCTTTTCAACAATGGGGGGGCGAAATTAACCTGCATTCCACTGCTCAACATAAATGGATCTTGACTGCTACAGATTACTTCACCAAATGGGTGGAGGCTATTCCAACTAGAAAGGCGACTGATTTAGTGGTAATAGACTTCTTGGAAGAGAACATATTGTCTAGATTCGACTGTCCCAAAAAAATAGTCACAAATAATGCCCAGGCATTCAAATCTATGGAAATGGTCAGCTTTTTCCAAAAATACAATATCGTACTAGGTCACTCCATGACATATTACCCCCAAGGAAATGGGCTAGCCGAGTCCTCAAACAAAATTTTAATTACCATAATTAAGAAAGTGTTGAGCGAAAACAAAAAATCATGGCATGTGGATTTGAAGTACGCCTTGTGGGCGAATCAGATAGGCACAAAAAATATATTGGTACTTCTCCTTTCCAAATGGTATATGAGACTGATGTGGTATTACCTATAAATCTGGCGCTTCTTGTGATGAAACTTTGGCAAGATGAGAAAGAAGAACCAAACCATGTCACAAGGAGAATAACTCAGTTGATTGAAGTCCAACAGCACAGGGCTAAAGTGGACGAAAGGCTGCAAAAATACCAAGACAACATGAAAGCATTGTTCGATCATAAGGCCAAAAATAGATATTTCCTCCCTGGCGATTCGGTTTTGAAATGGGATGCTAGGAGGGAAGACTCGACAAAACATGGTAAATTTGATCATATCTGGTATGGACTGTTCAAAGTCTCAGCTTCTGAAGGAAAGAATTCGTTTTTGTTAGAGAATTTGGACGGTAAAATCCTCAATGCCCCTGTCAACGGGCGTTATTTGAAGCACTATATGCAATAAATAATTCCAAAATCTCCATTGTATATATCGGTTTGTGTTTTCTGTTTTTTATAGCTTTTCGGTAAGTTTTACTTTCATTGCAAATAAAACAGGTTAGTGATTTTCTAGAAGTATGGATATGAAATTTTCAACACTTTGAAGTCCATAAATCTTGAAGACCTGATACTCTTCATGTTGTTTCTTACAGGATCCTGGCTTACAGCCCAAACAACAAAAGGACAAAACAGACGGTCATGTATTGGGAAATCGATTCACCCAAAACAGGTGATAAAAAAAATAATTTTTCAGGAAGAGAACGAAATGGTAAGGCAAAGGTATGAATTTCCAAAGTATCTGGGTCTCAAACGAATATCACTTAAATGCAACAATGGTCTCACGAGTATGATGTATTCACTTGACATGCCATTAAAAGAACAACTTTTTACTACGGATTCTAAAAAAGCTCACCTGGATAAGATAAAAAATAATTAAAATAAACAGAGGAAGTAAAGTGTATCCAAAGAAAAAGTTCCAAGAGTCAAGATTGCATTTTAACGTCTTGGTTTTTGAAATCCAAAGCCTTCTCTGTCATCATTTTTCTGTCCTCGGTCTTCTCTCCTTAAACATCGACACCTTCCCACACTTTCCACAGAGGAAGAAGAAGTTACGCTTTAGCTCCGGAAGCTGACAAACGAGTCTTAAGAAAGAAGAAGCCTTCACGACTCCTCTGTCTCCTACTGAACAAAGTTACGCCTAGGTTTATCTTAACCCTCTCAAGCCTTTCAACAGGTTTCAAAATTTTAAGTCTTGCTCAAAGGAAGACCCCTGGAAATAAGTTCTCCCATAAATTTCTGCAAACTAAGGTGTTTTGAAAGTCGAGAGAAAGTTGGGCCAGAATAGTCAAAGCAAGTGGACAGGCCTTTGTTGCAAATTTTACATAGATATCACCCCTGGTATAATTTATACAAATTGATTGCCCCCACTTCATATTCCAAAAATAAAATATAAGACAAATGGTGAAAGCAAATTCATAATTCATTGCCCCCATCTAGTCCAAAGAGATGATGAAAGGAAATTCATAAAATGATTGCCCTCATCTTAGCATTTAAATGCATAATTACTTTTGAAGTGGTGAAAGGAAATTCAATAAAGGGAACCAGATAACTTCACCAGGGTACTGAACAGGTTCGCTGGCAGTGAAGCAATGTCTAAGATATCTGTAAGGCTGCCATACATAAATCATACTATACTCTAGTAATTGGCTTTCTCGAAACTGGATCTACATCTCAAGTTCATTGCAGGTCTCCTTGAGTAAAGGCATGGATTTTACTTCATTTTGATACAAGCCAGAACCTACAGGACCTGTTGAATTTCCTAAGATATTTTGGACCATCATAAGCGGAACCAAATTCAGTGTCGAGAAAGGGAAAGTTACCGAATAGACTGCAGTTGAGTTTAGAAAGCATTTTGGGTTTTGAAAGCCTTCCGGAAATAAAAATGAAACCTCAAAATTCTCTATGTATCCTCTTTCCAACAAGTTTCTTAGAAGTAAACTGATGACTCAATTTACCCATATAGGCACTTGGTCTACTGTTCTTCTAGTCCCGCGAGGAGACAAGATCCCTAGTTGGAGCTTATGTTGGAACAACTTTTATGTTCTTTAATGCTTTATATTTTTATAGGTGGGAGCCACCTTCTTCTAAATAGGTGAGATGTTATACTCAAGCCCAAAAGCTAGTTTTCGGGATTTCGCTTATTTCGTGACGCTACCCACTGAAAACTCAGTATCCCGACACATGAAATGGTGAGAACGGTTTTAGTTCTAATCGCCTTTGTTGAACCACTAAGTGGGGTTAACACTTTTATTTCCACATATTCTCTCTTTCGGGAGTTACATGTTGAATGTTTTCCAAACCTCCGACATGTGAAGTCGCGAAGTGGTTTTATTTTTTTTTACCCAGGTTATTGTCAAGAGTAAATCACATTAAACCTTAGTTAAGCATCATAGTGATTTCGCGACTCAACGATCGCTCTCCCAAAAGGCAGTACCTTCGTAACCCTGAGTCACGAAGTCGCGATATTCATTAATTAAGTGTGGATTAATTAAGAGATTAAATCAGATCACGAGTAATCAACTAAGTCGCATCATCGCGATTTCAGGTTTTGGGGGCTCAAAGGCCAGGAGTGAAATCATCTGATACGGTGAACGCTGAAAAAAGGGATTAAGGACTAAAACACACTTAATTAAAGAAAATAAATTGGATTAATCAACGCATTAAATAACCTTTAACACACACCGTATACAGAGTAAGTTTTAAATGTTTTTGTGTTTTCCATGTCACGAATCGTCAAGCATTTATAGCATTTATTTTAATTTTGATGAGGTGATGGATAGTAAGATTGTGTTTTATTGCTAATATCTTTTGAATGACTTGATCATTCTGTCAGCAAGGACACACGCAGGTTTAAATGATCAAAGCAAAGGGTTTCCTTTCATTATTTATGATTTTATCTCTATTTGTGCACAGAGCCATTTCACCAAGATAGCTTATGTCTGTATTTTCAATCTTTACGACAAGGGATCTAATTGCAGGATTCTTTACCATGGCCCCGCAAAAAATTCCCAAGGCAGCTACCAAGAGTTCAGGTCAAGGTTCAGGTGTTGTTTATGATACCTCACCCCAAAGTATTAATACTGTCAAGACATGGACGTTCGTTTCCAATGTTCTGCAATCCGAATCAATAAGTTGTTCGGATGATTCCAACGGTAATGAGAAGGATGACCTGACCACCAAATACAAAATCATTGCTCAAGCAGAGTGCAAAAAATAGCAGCAAAGCCATGCCTTTTTCCCTACTATGATATGATTAGATGGGCACTGGACCATGTGGACATCCCGACTAGGACAATTATCAGTGAACAGAGGATGACAGTCGGGACTTTTAGGCCAGAACATTTACAGGCAATGTATAAATCATCACCTACATCGAACCTCACTCATAATGTTGATTTCCTAGAGGGTTTCAAAAAGAAGGAATGCGAGAAGTATGGAAAAAATGTATCAGATCTGATCAAAGAGTGGGTTTCACACCTCGCGAAATTCAGGGCGGATACTAATGGAATTTATTCAATCTCATCCTTAGAGCCACAGTTCAAGTATATTGCAATGATGGCTTGTAGGTTGTATGGGAAGGAGGATACTACTCACTTTTTCCTCCAATGGGTACCACTTATTCATACAATCACTGAAGGTTTCTCTTTCGACTGGGCCAAATTGTTGTCTGACAGTCTGACCAGTCGAATTACTTAATACCGAGCGCAGAAGGCAAGTAGGAAAGCAAATTCATTTTTTATGTCTGCTTATATCATGGGCGCCATCTGATTCATGACGTTGTTCCCTCTGATGAGCTAGAGCTGGACTCCATCTAACGCAGAGCCTATCCACATCTACCACTCGAAGCTCTGGGAAGACAAAGCCAAAGAATTCATTTACGAGATCTTCAACTGGGTATTGGTACCAATGCATGTCTCCATTTTCGGTTGTCCACCTCCCAGGATTTCAGATGACATCACGGCCAACCTGAGTAGCGTGGCTAATTGGTATATAGAAGTGGAATTCTCATACATCAGGGTTTTTGGCACCTCCATCCCCCCATATGCTCTACCATTGTTCTTGACAAATAAGCTAGTGTGTCGCGAGATTGCCAGACAAACTTTGCTCGGCGGGATAAGCAAAGAGCTCAAAGGGGTATCGAAAAAGGTATGGCCACCCTTCCCCATTCACATTGGTACATATTAGATGTTAGATTTTGGTCATTCCAGAGTCGAGGCTACGACCTTAGAGGAAATGAAGTTGGTGGACATTGAGTTTAAAAGGCACGACCCTAAAAAGGTTGTGAGCAATCACCTAACAAGTTGTGGCCTGAAAAAATACGAACACGAGGATTTGTCTCATGACAAAATCTTCTGAGGTGTGAGGTCCTACTCCGAAGTCCTAAACCGGATTCAAGCCCTGCCACCCGGAGATATGGCCAATTTATTTAAATTCCAGGAGCATCGGAGGAGTTGCCTTCCCAAAATTTTACGGGGCGAAGCACCAAAACTTCTCGATACACAACAAAATGAGGTTAAAGGATGAAAGGGTTCAAGTCCTGACAAAGGGAAAAAACAAGAAGAAACAAGGGGAGTCAGAACCTCAGAACAAGGAGCCGAAATCCCCGATCAAGGGGAAGGAGAACCAAGAGCAGTTATGTCGGGCGAGTAGGCCAAAAGTCAGGCAGAGGCGCCCTCACAAGAGGTAGATGACTCGCTGTCACTCGCATCAAGCAAGCCAGCCGTGAATAGTATCCCAAAGCAGTCATCCAAAGAAATTGGCAGTCCCATTGCTTCTATCACACCCCTACAGTTCACAAAGGGGAACCCCGATGCAGGATGGATTTTCAATGAAGAACTAACGCCCATTTTTGTAGAAGAGTTACCCCCTAATGATTTTTTCTTCGATAAGAAGTGGAAAGTTGTGGTAAAGAAAGAATCATATCAAAGAGCGAGCGTAGTGGCTAAGAAGTTTAAAATTCTGACAAAAGGAAAGGTCGTGGAAGAAGAAGATTTCACTGACGAGATAACAGGAACATTGGGGGCTTATGCTACAGCCAACCAGTATTCAGTTGGAACTTTAAAGGCACTGTTGAAGCAAAAGAACCTCTTGATCGGTAAATTAGAAGCGAGGGTCACTGCCGTAGAGGAAAATACCAGGGATGAGGTGAGCAGAGGACTTGAAAAGGCCAGAGTGACCGATCTGCAAGAGATCGAGAAACTCAGATCCGACTTTGAGTAGATGCGCCAGTCAGCACAAACAAGCCAAACACAGGTAAGCCAGCAGGATCAAAAAATAATACAATTACAGTTGAAGTTGGATGTTGTTGAAAACTAGGTCTTAGACATAAAGCTATTTCAGACCCAAGCCACCAAAATCCGACAGAAGATATTAGTATCTCAACAAGATTTGCTTACTAAAGCGAAACCATTCAGAGTCACTTTCAGACAATAGAACAAGTGCTAAAGGATATCTCGTTGAGAGAAAGGGAAGCTGGGGCGGCTCGGGTTGCTTTCCAGAAGGTTGTAATAGAAAAAGCGAAGGAAGAGGTGGTCAGTAGCTCCAAACTATCCATCCCAGAGCAAACCAGAGGAAATATCTTATTGAAAGCATGGGAGCATAATATATCAGAGAGCATGGAAAGAGATAAGGAGATGAGGAATTCTTGTGAAGAAACATTTTCCTTGATAAACAAAAAATTGTTAGACCTTGATAAGGAAGGCAGTGCTGGGATGCTGGGCAAAATTAATATAGCTCAACACCTGCTAAATATCAAGGAAAATATGGACAAGGAACAAGCTGAAATATCTCAAATAAGTCAGGTCGACATTGTCTAGGTGAAAAAATGGCTAGTAAATCCAAGTTTGCAATTATGGTCTATCGTCACAGAAGACCAACAGGTGGGAGAAAGATTGCCACAATTGGCAAAAAATTGTTACAATTTTGAGGCCAACAACTGAGCAGAACCTTCCAAATTGATTGCCTAGCTGGTTGAAAGATGTGTCAATTGCATTGAGCAGACAAAGGGGCAGGTTTCTGGTGCTAAATAATGACACATGTCATTCCATTCTATTTTTAGAGCCAAGGGAGCAAGAAAGGAGGGCACTCGCCCCGCATGAAGGAAGACAAAAAGCATGGAAATGAAATGCTTCAGATTTTTACTTTGTAACCGAAAAAACTTCTAGAACGAAGAGAATCCGAAATGTTGAGGAGTTTGTTTAAATATACATTTTGTAAAGAAGCCAAGGGCTTGATTTTTTGAGAGGGAGCTGATTGTAATAGATGTATTTCTCTAGTTGCCAAAATTAATAGAAATCAATTCGAAGACTACAGATTCCGTGAAGACTGAGTTATGTGTTATTCTCTGTTATTTCGTGTCCATTTTCATTTCTCATATATATCTTTGATGAAATCTTAACTTCATATTGGTACAACTTCTACTGTGGTGATCAAATGTTTAGTCATCTAATCATTTACATTTTTTCCTCTGTATCAGCTATCATCAGGTACAAGACCTGTGAATTACTTAGATCTCTATTTTTTATGCTTCGTCAAAGTTTTTTCTTGTCTATTTTCTTCTTCTGTTACAGGGTGAGATTCTCCTTTGATTGGAGCCTCGCATTGTTGACATCTTAATGTTTTCTTACATTTCATGCATGACTTTTCAAAGTTAACTCCGTTACGGGAAAAGGCCTTTGAATTTTTTATACTTTTAATGCGGATCTGAGAAATTTTTCTTATATGATCTAAAATTGAAACATCATTTTAAACATCAAACCCCTTTAAAACTCTGTTCCTCCATGACTGTGCCAATTGTAAGACATCCCAACATTGAACCCGGCCTATCAGATCAAACCAACCTCACTTTAAACCTCTTTGATACCATACTTAAGATTTGCACCACCCGGGTAGAACTCGAACGTTCATGGGTAGCCATCGAACGGGATATAAGCGTCCAGGAACATTTGGAAGCTAGACAGAGACAACTCAGAAATTAGCCATAGCTTCTTTCCCTGAAGTTTGTTCTTTCCCTTTTCATCACTCACACACTTTGGGATGCCTAGACTCTATACTTTATAGCCTTAAGTACAGACTCTAGAACAACAGGTACTATGGCCATTTGGAGGATATAATTGAGTGTGATTTTAATTCCTTTAAAATAGTTGTGTTTGAGGTTAAATGGTACAAGCTATGGATGCATGAACGTGATTATGAAAGAAATGTTATTGAGCATGATAATGGATTTACCATGGTTAATATAAGGGCATTTGAACCGGGTACAGAGCCTTATGTTCTTCAGAGTCAATGTGAGCAAGTATTTTACTCAGAGGTACCTGATAAAGCAAGTTGGTCATACGTCGTTAGATATGATCCAAGAGGAAGACCAGTAAAGTACAATCATGTAGCCGAGGATGAAGATAATAACGAAGAAGAAGATCATGATTATGAAGATCTGGAGCAGGTGGCTCATGTAGTCGATGTGTCAGACGAAGAATTTGAAGAAGTTGATCATCCAAATGTAGGAGACGATGATCTCATTGACGATATCAATAACTATAGTAGCGAAAATGACGTTGATGATGATGTTGACAGGAATGAGCCTTTCACCAATATCGATTATGAACCAGATCCTGATACAAATGTTGAGCTGGATGAAGAAGAAGATGACTGATATTTAATTGTTGAAAAGAAGAGGTATGTGTTTATATCTTTTATATGATCTTTATATGTTTT
>ML778384.1:285669-317796 GCA_009831015.1 Picea engelmannii | reverse complement strand
ATATATATATATATATATATATATATATATATATATATATATATATATATACTATAATCTTGTTCAATCTAAAAGATCTACACATTTTCTCTAACATCCATCTTTCAATAGAATATTACAAAATTACAATATATAATATATTAGAATATTACAATTGTATACCATATTACAATGTAATATGGTAATACCATATCTCATGTAATTTTATTTTTTTTAACTTAAAGTCATCGTCGAAATATCGATGATAGTTCGTCAGAAACAATTTTTTATTTTGAACAACCGTGGCAATAGGGACGAAAGTTCGTCGCAATTTGCCACGGTTTTTCGTCGCACATACAACATCTACATCGTAAGTTTGGTCTTGAGATACATTTCCGTCGCTATTGCCACGGATATTTTTTGCAAGTTGTCATAGTTTTGCATCGCACATACAACATCTGCATCATAAGTTTTTGGCTTGGCATAAATTTTCGTCGCAATTGCAATGAAGTTTCATCGTAATTGCCACGGTTGTTCGTTGTAATTGCGACGAAGTTTCGTCGTAATTGCGACTATGCATAGGGTTAACCGATATTGATGGTGATGACACGTGGAGAGATAATTTTGTCAATGTTTCCACGCACACCTAGATCATGGATATAGCGACGAAGTTATAGCGACAAAAAAAATTCTTGGCTTTCGTGGAAATTGCGATGGATAAGTGTGGCAATATCAACAAAAAACTGCCGCAAATTTGGTCATATGTACTAGTGCTTGTTGCTATAGTACACCAAGAACAACACTCGAGGAGATCACTCTCTAGTACCTGGGTAGTCAGATAGTACGTCTAAGGGCATGGTCAAGCCTCCTTAGTTAGTTCCCTGAGATATTGGTCTGAGTACTATTGTTGGATCCGCACGTATATCAACTATCTATAACACCTGACACTCCTTGTCTGTGAGAACCTCTGCCTAAGACAATTAGGAATTGCTACCTTACAGTGATACTTGATCAACATGCCAACAAAAAAGGGAACTTCTACACCAAATAAGCCCTCGGATAGTCTACTTGGACTCTTGATGAAGGTGAAGAAATGAGTAGGGACATAGATGATTTACAAAAGAAGGCAATAACAAAAGATGATGGATTCAATTGAAGGTAAGATGGAAGTGATGATGGATACTAAGATGGATGACTTAAAAGGGGAGATAATGGAAGGGTTGAAAAAGTTGCTAATATAGAGGCCACCTGAAAGTGACAATGTATCCCATGAAATTCATGATGAGGACACAAGGAAGATGAATAAAGACTGGAGAAACTCCAACTTTGGGTTGAATACCAACCAGTTTCCTAAGATCAATATGATGAAGTTTGATGGCAAGGATCCAATCACATGGATACTCCAAATGGAGCAGTTCTTTGATCTACATGATGTGCCACACACACAAAAGTTACGAATTGTGTCTTTATATTTAGAACCTGATCAATTTGTGTGGTATCAATGGATTTGTTCTCACAAATCACTTGTCATTCGGACAATTTTCATGGAAGAAATGATAACACACTATGATGATACAAGGAGCAATACCTTCTTCAACCAATTGATAAATCTCAAGCAAAAGGGTTTAGTTGTGGAACACATTGAGAAATTCCAAAGATTGAATATAAAGGTAACGGATATTCCAGATGAGCATCTGATTGATGTCTTCATAGGAACTTTAAAGGATAACATTAAACATGAGTTTCACCTTTGGGAACCCAAATCATTAGAGAATGCGTTCAGGGTGGCGAGAAATGTTGAAATTAAAAATCTGGCTATGGCTACTAGAAGGACCACCCCTAACATCTATCAAGAGAATAATGTTCCTTCTTCTAAAACACATCAACCTGCAAGGTTGACACCTCAACAATTGGAGGAAAGAAAATCAAAAGGTTTATGCTTTAATTGTGACAACAAGTACAATAAGGGACATAAGTGCGGTGAGAAAAAATTATTCTACATAAACTATGAAGAGGAACAAGAACAAGAACAAGAACCATCTCAAGATGAAGATGTAGAAGACATTTCTTCTGAAGATATGACTCCCACCATATCATGTCATGCATTGGTTGGAATTAGCCCTCCTCAAACCCTCAATATCGAAGGATATATCAAAAATAAAAATGTAATAGTGTTAATATATTTTGCTAGTACTCACAATTTCATTCACTATAAATTAGCCAAAACTCTCAATTGCTTTATAAATCCAGCGCCAAAGTTTCAAGTAATGATTGCAAATGGAGGAACTGTCAATTTCTCATGAAAATATTGTAAGATCAATATTACTATGGGGGAATATGTAATGAATAGTCCAATGATTGTTATATCCATGGGTGGTGTTGATGTCGTACTAGGGGTCCAATGGTTACACTCATTGGGAACAATGGCTTTTAATTTTCAAGAATTTTTCATGAAATTTTCATTGGAAGGAAAGGAATTTGAGTTAAGGGGTATCACAGGGAAACCTAGTAAGGTGTTAAGCTCTAATGGCATGACAAAATTATTGAAAAAGGGGCATCAGGGTGTAATTGTACAAATATGCTCACTAGATGTTAAAACATCTAAGCAATCTATTCCCCTAGATCTCCAAGGGATCATTGATAATCATTCCAAAGTATTTGAAGATATTCCCAGAGATCTTCCACCCACTCGTGATCATGATCATGATATTCACTTAATTCTTGGGAGTGTTCCTCCTAACATCATGCCTTACAGATACCCTTACGCCCAGAAGAGTGAAATTGAGTGTATGGTTGAAGAAATGTTAGAGGCTGGCATTATTAGACCTAGCCAAAGTTCTTACTCTGCATCGGTGTTAATGGTACTCTAGAAAGAGGGTTCGTGGCGTATGTGTCCAGATTATAGAGAGCTCAACAAGATCACCATTAAAGATAAGTTTCCCATTCCCGTCATTGATGAATTGTTAGATGAACTACATGGAGCAATCTACTTCACAAAGATGGATCTCCATTCAGGGTATCATCATATTAGAATGAAGGAAGATGATATCTCAAAAACAACATTCAAAACTTATGAAGGCCATTATGAATTTTTGGTCATGCCTTTTGGCCTTACGAATGCACCTTACACATTCCAAGGGTTGATGAAATCCATTTTCAAGCCCTTCATTCGAAAATTTATGTTACTATTTTTTGATGATATACTAATTTATAGCAAGTCTTGGGAAGATCATGTTTGACATGTTGACAAGGTGCTACAACTACTAAAGGAGGAACATCTATATGCCAAACCATCCAATTTTTTCTTTGGGGTGAAGGAGGCAGAGTATTTGGGTCATATTGTATCTCATGAAGGTGTCAAGGTAGACCCTAACAATATTAAAGCTACGATGGACTGATAAATTCCCAAAACATTGAATAATGTTAGAGGAATTTTGGGTTTGACAGGTTATTACCGCAAGTTTGTTCGGAACTATGGAAGATTAGTAGCACCTTTTGTTGATGATTACAGCTGCGTGAGACATCCTCCAGGACACAAACCTGAGAGAGATCCCTTGAGATGGGTGTGTGGTTCCTATCTGAGACATAACTGGAGCGTAGTGATGGCCTCCTCCTTACAGAGAGTTGAGAATAACTCCAAATGATTCTCCCGTGTAACACAATGAGAAAGGAGATATGCTGAGTTGGACATGCATGTGGCTGCACACAAGGTGAACGTGTGAATTCCCATAGAGTCGGGTGCATCATCATGAGACAAATATGAATATGATGTATTATCTTCCTCTGAGCAGAGATTTGAGATGATGAATTCCATATGACTCTCTTGTGTAATGCAGTGGGAAAGAAGATCTGTTGAGTGGATGTGCCTATGGATGAGCACATGTGAACGTGATCCTAGTGGCTGAGCACTAGTGAGTGTGGTTCTCCTGTGAGACGCAGTGAGATAGAGATATGGACATACATATGGATGTGCCCCTAGTGGTTGAGCACTAGTGGATGTATGAGATCCCTTGCTATATTGTTCAAGAGTCAGACTTGCCTATAACCCTAATTGTAATGTAAAGGGTATAGGTCGGCCCCACCTTAATGTAATTGATAATTAATGTAAAGGATAATTAAGTTGGTTAATATTAATTATATTATGAGATAGAGAGGTCGGCCCTGTTGTGCCAATAGACACTTTTGTTGACAGGTCAAGTCTAATATAAGTAAAGGTAAATTCTCCATTGAGGAATCATATCTTTTGTGTGAGTTTGGAAATTTCAGCAAGTACATCTTCTTGGGAAAAGTGCACACCTCTCTTGGGCACTAGTCCTCTAGGGTTTACAAGCACCCTCTTGTGTGCTAGGTTTTCTTGGTGGTGAAGGTATTTCTCTTGACAAATATAGCAAAGGATTTGTCTGGGTTTTCTTCCCTTGTTGAAAAGGGTTTCCCAAGATACTTCTTGTGTTCTTGTGCACAATCTTTCTTCTTGTGATCTTAGTTGCTGCAAAAAATTGTCTATGGTTTAAGTAAAATTCTAAAATCGAATGAACTTCACGCTTAAGACTAGATTATTGAAAAATCAACATGTTATTAGAGCATAGGTCTTGAAGAACCCATTGCATAAGCATATACCAGTCTCCTCTCTTTTCTACAGAACCGTACGACCCTCCTAGGGTTTCCAGAAAATCTGTACAACCCTCCTTTCTGAAGTGTTTCAGCCCTTAATACTTGAAAATTGGGGCTAATTTTGGCATAGGAGAGTACGAACTACTCCAGCGCGCCTCCCGAGACTCTCAGAGTGAAATTTCAAGCATTTTGAAATTTTGGCCCTAGGGTTTCTAGGGTTTCGCTAATTTCTGCAAAAAATTCAGAATTAGGGTTTATGCAACTCGTTGAAGGAGCTATTCAACTCACCAGTGTTCTCCTATCTTTCAAAGGCTTATTGTTGGTAGTAATAAGTCCAACAAAACCTAAATGTGTTATCCTAGCCTAGCCATTAGATTTTCTAGCCCAGTTGACAAAGGTTTGTGAAGAATCTAAAATTATGATGAACATAACTACGATGGAAGATAAGCTTGATGGATCAAGCAACTTCAAGTTCCTGGAAGGAAAGACTTCAGAGGAAGGCTTATTATAGGTGATACAAAAGGTGACACTATGACTACCCTCTTCATGAAAAAGTCAAGAGAACAAATATTAGCCAGGTGCCATTGGAGAAATCATATCAGCACCCTCAGGTATGCACTTGTATATATGTTATTTGTATCATTGTCATGAGGGAAATTATAGGAGGAAGGAACCTTTTGCTGAAGTCATGGATCCAGAGGGATCTCAGTGCATTTAGAGGAACAACACACTGGAAGTGAAGACTCCAGGTTTGATTGTTGTAATTGTCATTCCTCTAACCTATATTTCTAAAGATTTCTACATTACAAGTAGGTGTTTTAGCTGTGACAACAATCCTTAAATTGTTTTGATTCTAGAGATGTACTCATTATTCTCCTTTAGGAGATATTCTTGTTTTGGTTCCTCTTGTTTTCTTGTTCCAGACATGTTAACAACAAAGGAAGATGCTTATCTTTCAAAGGGAGTCACTTGACTCAGAGGGAGTCAAAACTATTTGAGAAAGAGGAAGAATAGAACCATCATTGAGGAAACCAATGCAATAATGCATGATCAGAATCTTTCTACGATTCTATGGGAAGAAGTATGCATGACACAGTATATGTTCAGAACAAGAGTCTTCACCAGACTTTGAAAACCATAACTCCCGAAGAAGCCTTCACCGGAGTGAAACCTGAGATTGAACACTTCAGGATATTTGGGTGCCCAGTGTATTTTCATGTACCCAAAGAGAAGAAGTCCAAGCTAGACCCTTCAGGGAGAAAGGATATGGTTATGGGATAAACAGTGAATCTTCAAAGACATTCCATATCAACATCCTTGGTTAGAGACAAATTGATACAAGCTAAGATGTTGTCCTTAAAGAAGAGATAGTCTTTCAAAGATCCAGAGAATCTCAGATGGAGATTGACAATGAGACAATACCTTCTCCCACTTCAACAATTCAGAGGGAGATAGACATTATTCCAGTTAATCCAGTTTCTCCACTTGATATGTCCAAAGATATTGCAGTATAGCATACAAGGCCTACCTAGGCTCACTCTACAGGAGGCAGAGAAACATGCAAGCCTCTCAAGGCACATCCTGAGAAAGCAAAAGAGATTTTCGAGCTATCCTTCAGTCATGAGCCACTTCATTGATTATGAGCCTTCTTGTCTCGGAGAAGCAACATGAGAGCAAGTATCGCAAGATGCCATAACCGAAGAATACCAGTATATCTTAAAGAATGATGTATAATATATTGTTTAAAGACCAGAAGGGAAGTCTATGGTAACTTCCAAGTGGATCTATAAGATCAAACATGCAGCTGATGGAAGTGTCGAGAAATACAAAGCGAGATATATAGCCAGAGGATTCTCACAAACAGAGGGAGTTTTCTATGATGAGACACTTGATCTAGTAAGCCCGATACACTTCCATCCACACTACCATCCATGAGTTGGAAATTATATCAGATGGACGGATTCTTGATGAGTTTGGGTTTCAACAAGAGTGTTGTTGATCCAAATCTATATTATTACAGTGTTGGTGACGAGAGCCTGATTTTGATGACTTATTCATAAAGTCTTGTTGTTGGATACAAGTAATCCTTGACTTTTGATTTCGAGATGAACGATATGGGTATGATGCACTACTTCTTGGGACAAAAAGTATGACAGAGGACCAATGAGATTTTCCCGAGTCAAGGAAAATATACAATGGGAATATTAAAGAAGTTCAGTATGACAGAATGCAAATCCATGGTGATGGAATTGAAGAAGATGATTGATGATGATTCAAACGAGATTGATCCACAACCGATTGGATCACTGATGTAACTGGTTAACACCAGACTTGATTCATTATATGCAATGAATGTACTTAGTCATTCCATGAGTCAATCGAGAGAGACTCACTGGACAACAACAAAACATGTATTGAGATATCTACAAGGCATAGTTAGATATGGCCTGAGATATGCCTCCAGTGTGGACTTGATTTTACAGGGATATGCCGATACAGATTGGGCAGAGAGTACAGTGGACATGAATAGCACATCTGGTTGTTGTTTTACCTTGGAGTTTTCCATGGTTTCCTGATGTAGCAGAAATCAAAGCTCTGTGGCCTTGAGTACCATAGAAGTAGAGTATATAACGTTGAGTGTGTGAAGCAGTGTGGATTCATAAGCTTCTGACAAATTTACTTGATCATGATATGGATTCTATGATTATAACCAGAGTTGTGTGAAGCTCTTTGAGAACCCTGTGTTTCATGATAGATCGAAACACGTTGAGATAAAATATCATTTTCAGAGACATGATGCATAGGAAAGCAGTTCACGTACAATACCTTCCTACACATGAGCAGATTGCAGACATCTTCACCAAACTGGATTGGTGAAGAATATCTCTCTAGTTGAAAGGGAGTGTTGATGACTACAACCAAGACAAAGTTTGAATACTTATGTGCGAGACTTGGCCTGATGGAGAATGCCTCCCTGGCTGAGATGGAGTGTTGATGATTACAACTGCGTGAGACATCCTTCAGGACACAGACCTGAGAGAGAGCCCTCTGAGATGGGTGTGTGGATCCTATCTAAGACAGAACTAGAATGTAGTGATGGCCTCCTCCTTACAAAGAGTTGAGAATAACTCCAGATGATTCTCTTGTGTAACGCAGTGAGCAAGGAGATCTGCTGAGTTGGACGTGCCAGTGGCTGAGCACAAGGTGAACGTGTGAATTCCCATAGAGTTGGGTGCATCATCATGAGACAAATATGAAGACGATGTATTAGCCTCCTATGAGAAGAGAGTTGAGATGATGAACTCCAGATGACTCTCCTGTGTAATGCAGTGGGAAAGAAAATCTGTTGAGTGGACGTGCATGTGGACAAGCACAGGTCAATGTGATCCTAGTGGTTGAGCACTAGTGAGTGTGGTTCTCCTGTGAGACGCAGTGAGATAGAGATATGGACATCCCTATGGATGTGCCCCTAGTGGATGAGCACTAGTGGGTGTATGAGATACCTTGATATATTGTTCAAGAGTTAGACCTGCTTGTAACCCTAATTGTAATGTAAAGGGTACAGGTCGGCCCCACCTTAATGTAATTGATAATTAATGTAAAAGATAATTAATATGGTTAATATTAATTATATTATGAGATAGAGAGGTCGGACCTATTGTGCCAATAGACACTTATGTTGACATGTCAAGTCTAATATAAGTAAAGGTAAATTCCCCATTGAGGAATCATATCTTTTGTGTGAATTTGTAAATTTCAGCAAGTACATCTTCTTGGGAAAAGTGTGCACCTCTCTTGGGATCTAGTCTTCTAGGGTTTGCAAGCACCCTCTTGTGTGATAGGTTTTATTGGTGGTGAAGGTATTTCTCTTGAAGAATATAGCAAAGGATTTGGCTGGGTTTTCTTCCCTTGTTGAGAAGGGTTTCTCAGGATACTTCTTGTGTTCTTGTGCATGGTGTTTCTTCTTGTGATCTTGGTTGCTGCAAAAAATTGTCTATGGTTTAAGTAAAATGCTAAAATGGAATGAACTTCATGCTTAAGCCTAGATTATTGTAAAATCAACACCTTTAACTTAACTAAGAAGGATGCATTTTTATGGACTCCAGAGGCAAATCAAGCTTTTGAACAACTTAAAGAAGGAATGTGCAAAGCTCTTGTCTTGACCACACAAGATTTCACAAAAACCTTTAGTGTGGAATGTGATGCCTCGAAAAATGGCATTGGTGTTGTTCTAATGCAAGAAGGAAGGACCCTTGCTTTTGAAAGTCGACCACTCAAGGGAAAGGAATTACACAAACCCATTATGAGAAGAAAATGATGGCAATACTACATGCATTGAAGCAATGGCACCCTTACCTAATAGGTAGGCACTTCAAGGTAAAAAAAAATCATGACAGTCTTAAATACTTCTTGGAACAAAGACTATATTCAGAAGAGAAACAAAAATGGGTGACCAAGATGTTGGGTTATGACTTTGAAATCATCTACAAAAGAGGGAAGCAAAATGTTGTGCCAGATGCACTCTCAAGAAAAGATGAAGATGTTGAGGCATTTCTCTGTGCTATCTTTGTCATCCAACCTAATTGGATAACAGAAGCAAGGGATGAATGGAAGAATGACAAAGAAGTGTGGGCTCTCATTCAAAGGTTGCAACATGATTCCAGTGTATCTGATACATTTACATGGAAAAATGATTCACTATGGTACAAAGATCACTTATATTTATGTAAGAACACCCAAATCAAACAAAAAGTACTTTTGGAATTACACACCTCTCCGATAGGAGGGCACTCGGGATTTTTGAAAACCTATCACAAGGTCAAGAGGGAATTGTTTTTGGATGGCCTTAAAATCGATGTTCAAAGGTTTGTGGTAGAATGTTTGGTTTTCCAACAAAAAAAGGTGGAAACAATTAAGACCCCGGGTCTTTTACAACCATTAACCATTCCAAGTTAGCGTTGGGAGGAAGTTTCCATGGATTTCATCATAGGGTTACCAAATTCTGAAGGAAAGATGATCATCATGGTGATTGTTGATGGAATTTCCAAGTACACACACTTTTGTGTGCTCTCTCATCCTTTCAAATCCAGTACAGTTGCTACCGCATTCATGGACATAGTTCAAAAGCTACATGGAATTCCAAAGATTATTGTAAGTGACAGAGATCCCATCTTCACTTGACATTTTTGGACAAAATTATTTTCTTGTTTGGATACTCAGTTGGCTCATAGCTCATCTTATCATCCTTAATCTGATGGACAAAATAAGGTAGTGAACAAATGTTTGGAAGGCTACCTTCGTTGTTTTGTCTATGATAAACAAACACAATGGTTTAAGTGGTTATCGTTGGAAGAAGGAAAAATCATATTTCCAGTGGTTCAAGTGGTAAAATTGTATTTCCAAAAATTGACGAGGAAGGAAAAATCATATTGGAGCCTGAAGCTATCACTAACACAAGAATTCGCCAGCTGAGGAATAGATCAATTTCAGAGTATCTCATTAAGTGGAAGAAACTACCTATTGAAGATTCCATGCGGGAAAACAAGTCTTTTATACATAAGCATCCAAAATTGCTCAAGCGTTGAGGACAACACTTGTATGAAGGGGAGGAGCATGTTAAGCCCTAAATCGTGGAACATTACCCCTTAATTGGGGCATATTACATTAGTATTGTTATTTTATTTATGTCGGATGGGGTCTATTAGTTATAATTGTACCTCCTAGTCTCCTATATATACCAAGGAGACCTTTTCATTTGGAATCATCTTGTATTTGTGAATTCATGTAATGTATAAGGAGGCTTCCCCCTCAAAGAGGCTTATTATCTGAATTTCTCTCTTTTTCAAGGCGTGGAGTACTTATTCTGAGGTTTTTTATGCTATTTTGATATTTGATTCTTAACAGAGAACATCATGAAGTAAAAGGTGGAGAAATAAAGGAAGATACAAGGATCTCTAAGAAGTTATTGTTCCATGGTGGAGTAGAAAGGTATATAGAGCAGAGTAAAGGAGAAGCAATTGTTGTAGAAGTTTTCGAACAAGTCAAATGTATGTACTCCAAAATATTTTTAAAGAAATGCTCCATAGAGGATATATTCTTTGTGTTTTGACATATATTAGCAACACAAACAAAAGAGGAATAGTCCATCTCTATTAATGTTAGATTTTTCATTCCAACGGTTCTCCATGGTTTATTGTGTTTATTTATGTGGAATTTTTTTTTTTCCTTGAATGTTTGTGACAAACTAATTGCTTAGTGCATGTCAATGGTTGTAATTCTTTCCAATCCTACACAATAGTGTTGTAACTCGTAAATGAATTTGTTTCTCACCGATAAAGAAACTAGAGCACACACTCTTTAGGTCTACAGAGATAGTTTAGGTGCTAAAGATTGCATATGCAGAGTGAGAGAACAACAATAATTCACAAACACACAATGGGATTCATTATATAATTCATGTCCCAGTGTTGAGAGTGACATCATTTCAGTTTTTGGGTCGAATCCCCATAATTTTTTTGATCACATAGAAAACCTAGAAATCAAGATGTTGAAGAAAATAGTTCATGCACAAAGGTTGCAACATTTTGCAAGTAGGAATATGGAATTACTTTGAAAATAAAGCCAAGCAAAACAAGGCACATTAACAGATAATTTTATATTTTAATTAAATAGGAAAAACAAATTGTGTAAAGTTCTAAGTTGGTACTTCAAAGAAATTGTAATATTTTTTATCAATACAGAGAATGCATACCAATGATTCAGTGAATTCGAACAGATTGATGGTGGTTTCATCCATTCGGCAGCTACACATCTTGAAGTAGAGGTCATGTGTTGTGTTTTGTAGCTACAACATGCAATTCATTTTTGCGTAGCTAGAGAATTTCTAACTCCTAAGCAACGAAAAGGAAAAACCGAAATCAAAACTACAGGAAATGGAAAATGTGGCTCCTTGATTTTAAGAGAAAAAAATTATTGGAGAAAAGGAAAGGGAAAACATATTCACCTAGAAAGCTAGACACATGCATATCAAGTTTACAACAAGTAAAAATGTTAGCCCATTAGAAATCTGTGCAGACGCATTAATGTCAACGCCCAATAGCCCCCAATAGCTTGAAATAGAGGATAATCATGATATAATTATTAACAAACCTCTATAGAAGAACAAACTCACATAGCAGTAACACCTGCCACAAAGTTAAAGTTTGAAAGTGTATGGATAACACGTGGAAACAATAGGCATGTAACCAAGCTAATGACTTCAAAAGGGCATGGATAACACATCTAAACAATATGCATGTAACTAAGTTGATGATTTCAGTTCAAAAAACAGTGCAGGATGTCACTTGTCATTTCAAATTTGTACTAAAGCATGCACCTCAAGACAATGCAAGAGATCAACTGGCCTTTCAAATTTGGAATTTGTACTAAGGGAATGCAAAGGTTAATGGAGTAAGGGAAAGATAATTATTAAAGGAGATCTTAAATAATAATAACAAACCTTTCCCTAGGGAGAGAGAGGGAGTAACATTGTGTCATGTTCATCATTGATCTAATTCAATGTATGAAATAAGTGCCCTATTATTATTAATTCCCTACTATTATTAATTCGAAGAAGTTCTAGGACACATATTACTGGATCATAATAAGACTACTCATGCCTTGTTCCTTTTCGGTAATGCATGAATTAGGCTTCTCATCACCGTTGGTTCGGAGACAAAAGAAAAGAAGGGGAGCCCTTTCTCAGATGGCAAGTTAGCCTCTCCTTCTACATAAACCTCCCCTTCATTACTCTTATCTTCTCCTTGAATCTTGCCATCGTCAACAAGCCACGAGAGTTGAACGACAAGGATAAATAAGGTGAATATTTGAATGTTGATTATGAATTTATTTGGTGATGATTCAAGAGCATTGTGATGAAGCTAATACTCAGAGCTCATAAGCTCAGATTCAAAGGCTTTGAAGTTTACTTCATGGTGGAAAACTCAGAAAAAATTTCAATAATGTCAAAGATAATATTATATATTAATTATATACTACATATGTTGGAAAATAAACCCTCAAGTAGCAAGGCTATGTGAAATAACCTTCAATCAAGTTTTCTATGTTGCAAATAAACCAACAGGTAATAGGTTTTCTATGTTGTTAACTCGCTGGTTGACATAGGTAATTGATAGTTTCTTCGTCAAGTGCATCCAAGGAGGCTCTTCATCAAAGCAACCATTATTGCTTATTTGAGTTAGAAACGGTAGTAAAGGTTCTAGGTTTTGCACTAGCTAGTAATTTCAAGCCAAGACCTTAAGTATTTTTCCTTATTGATCTCTACCAGTGTCTCAGATCCAATCAATAAAAAAAATCTATCCATTAAATCCATTAGTGAGAGGGAAAGTCGTGGGAAGATAACCTAGTTCGATAGGGATGGTGGAGGGATCTTGACCAATACATAACTCTATCTGTTGGATCAAGCTATGACCTATATCGATATTCTTCAATCCAAAAAAGAAAAATATATAATCATCGCATCACTAAGGGCTCTGTACTAAGAAAATAGTCTAAAACCAAAGGAACTAGCAACAAAACCAAATGACTATACCCCAATAATATTATATCAATCATAAACACTGGGCCACATCTTTAGTCACATGCATGCATCTATCTCTCATTTGAAAGGCCAATTTTTAGAAGCAATAACAAGAATAAGGAGATATTTGAAAGCATGAGAATATAAAGCAAACAATATAGTTTTGGGAGTTAATCATTTAAGATAGTGAAACCAATAGATGTGAAAATAATAAGTGTTAAAAAGATTGTGAGCATTATTTACTCACTCTTGCACTTTGTTTATTGTTGTTAGTTTGGCCAATAGTACTGTACTCATTATCCCCTTTGATAGTTAAACCATCAAGAGGAGGAATGATACCCCAATATTCATCACATAGCATGATATGGCCATGCCATTGTCAAACATGGTAGTCTAGATATGGATTCTCAGTGTAGGCTACGTAGATGTTATGTCCTCCGAGCTTGATGAATTCGTAGGAATCAGGTGTCAATTCATCCCCTTGCCGCTTAAAGTAACGTGAACAATATTTTGTTCAAGATTTATTATTAACTTAAACTTCTATCTTTTCTCTCACTCCTTTTTCTATGTCTGGGACCATGTTGGGACCTTAGCTATTCTTACCCTTACCACTAACTCTTGGCTCTATTGGTGGTTTTGCAGGATGAATTAGGTCAACAATTGGATCAAGGTAAACTGACTTTCTCAAACATCTTGAACAATGATTCAAAAGTATGCCATGGACAAATTGGAATGGATGCTTAGCAAGGTGGTGGACAATCTAAAACCAATCAAATGGAAGCTCCGACTAGGCCTAAACTTCCATTTGGATTGGATTTGAAATAGAGTGAAGAGAGTTGGAATAAAAAGGGATTTCAAAACAACATTGGATTCAAAACAAAGCGAAGGGAGTTGGAATTAAAAGGGATTTTAGAACAACATTGGATTTGAAACATAGCTAAGGGAAGCTTATAGATTTGAAATAAATATCATCCTAGGTGTCCCTTAGCATGCAAATGATACATCACAGGGGTCATTCAACATGCAGAGGTGCTTGAATTACCACTTGTAACCACCACAAGAGAAACCATTGACTTTTCCAAGGGGAACTACGAGTGACATCATTAAGCAACGTAAGTGATATTTATGCATATGAAAGGTTTTGACTTATGTTAAAAATATATGTAGTGTTATGACATCATATATATGTAGTGCGATGACATCATAGTAAATGTTAGATACCATCACCAATTTAAAAATAAATGTAGTGTTATGACAACATAGTAAACATATATGCCATCACCAATATAATGAATATGCAACATTAAAATATATGTTGTGTTATGAAAAAGTATTAAATGTAACTGTCATCACCGATTTAATGAATATGCAGTGTTAAAATATATGATGTGTTATGACAATGTAGTAAATGTAGATGTCATCACCAAGGAGCAAAGGTCGCACCAAGACAATATACCTGCCAAACAAATTAAAGAGTGAGACAGTAAAATTAAAGAGTAATGGATGGATGGATGGATACGGATACCATTGAAAAATTATTCAATCCCAAGAAATTCGTCATAGACTCTAAAATAAAATCCCAATTTGAGCGGCCAAATGTATGACAAATAAATAGATTTAAATATTTGAGAAAAAATAATAAAATATGGTATCTAATATAAAACTATGGAAAACATGAAAAAAATTTGGTCAACAAAGAAAGTAATATGGATTTAATGGTGAATAGAATGTTATATACCATGTCGTATGCATAATAATAATGAGGTGGGAATTTTATTGGGATGAATCTAAACGTTTTATTATTTGTATTTTTTTCCGTAATATCAATGGAATTTAATTATAGAAGAATTATTGGAATTGCAATTTTTCATTGTTGGATTTGTATTTTAAAAATGGATTCATCATCATAAAAATTCTTATTAATTATGCAATCTCAACAATTAAAATATGTAATTTTAGCAATTTGTAACCAGATTTTAAAGCAAAAACAATCTGAAAAAACAATGACCATAAAAAAGATGATAATCAAGTTAAAATCATAACATATTTAGATTATTATTTTATTGTTATTTATTTTGAACAATGAAGATATGGATCTCATAATTTGTTTTTATATGAGAAAAAAGGGGAGAGGATTAAAATAAAAGAGTAATGTTCTAGATCATGTTTTGTCATTGTCAAGTGTTTATGGAACTTTGGTCCTCTCATCTAAGTTTTATGCATCTTCAAGATATATGATGAGTGTTTTATGTCTATTAAGATATGTGATGAGCTTGTTACACGATGATTTATGGGTTTTGGAAAGATTTTTTTTTGTGACTGGCGAAATCAATAACTAGTCGAGCTCGTACTTGTGTGATATAGGGTCGAGTTATCTCACCACTACCACTATAACCTCTAGGTGTGCCCACGATGCCTCATACACGACACACAGGGTAAGCTATGGTTTCGAATCAATGATTTCACATAATAGAGTACCTTAACAGTACACTCTGTCACCAATTGCCCTACACCCAGGGCAACTTTGGCAAGATATGATATCCATTTGATTGTTTTTTTTATTCCAAAATAATTCTTACAATTACAAAAAAAATAATGATAAAATTAATTTATAATTTTTTTAATAATAAATTTTAAAATAAAATAATATTAAATTAATTAGTTATTAAAAGAATATTGGATTTATATTTAAAAAAAGAATGGTAATATGAGATTGTCTAAAGTTTGGTAAAATCTATTTTCTCAATAGAGAATAGAGTGTGTGCTTAGAGTTTGGTGATATCCATTTTCTCAATAAAAATTATGTTAGATAATATAGTAGTAAAGAGATTTTAAATTTGAAGCATATACATTACATTAAAGGGATGTTTGGCGTTAAGGATATTCATAAGTTTGGTGAAGTGCTAGTTGCTAGATTGTTGTGGAATGTGATCTCTAAGGAAAGCTTGTGGAGCAGTATACTTTTTGACATGTACTTTGCACCGAATTCATTAATTATTAGGATTAGGAAAGGTTCAAAAATAATTCATAATGTGTTTAACCAATGGAAGGCCTTAACATTGTCTTTCCATGTTATTGGCAAGCATTTAGCATGGAAAGTGGGGTCAGTTGTAAAGTTTGAATTGGGAAATATGTGGTCATGGGTTGTATTGATGACATTTTTTTAACAGATTATTTAGTCCTTGTGTTTTAACATTTAGGAAGAGTTACTTTGAACTATATATGTGATCCCCACTCTATTTCAATTTGGAATCAGGTTTGGTTTATAAATCAATAGTTGGATCTTCCTATTGATTTGATCCCACTATGGGATATATTTATACAATCCCTTAATAGTGCTCATATAAGATTGACAGAGATTCCTAATGAGTTAATTTGGCCCTTGAATGGTGCAAGAGGAGCCTACACTACTAGGCTGGGTTATCTGTCTTTTTTGGTTAATTGTGATTGGGATGATCAATCATGGTGGTGCAAAATTCGGAAGATCAAGAATACTCCTAAGAGAAAAAAAATTCATGTGGATGATCCTTAATGACAAGGTTCTCACTTGGAAGGATTTACAAAAGAGGAACTTTCATGGTCCAGGGTATTGTGTACTTTGTGGTATGGAGTGTGAAACAACAATGCACATGTTCTTGCATTACTCTTTCACTAGACAAGCTTGGTTGGAGGTTGAAAGGCTATAATTTGTGGCATATGAATACCCTAGGATCTTCTTTTCAAGATCGGTTTTCTCGAAGGGAACTTAAACCCTCCAAACTGTTGATATTATGGTAGCTTCAGGAGGTATGAACCTCTATTGTGACCTTTGAAAAGATTAGAATGTTCCGGAAGGAAGCAAAGAAATGAAGGAAACCCTAGACAAGATGTCGACTACAGAAATATAATTAATATGAATTAATTAGTACCCAGAAGGAGAAGTCAGCCCCAATAAGTATGCCAGAACCACTATAAATACAGGGCACCAGTCTCTCATTTGACAAGGCAAGATTCGTAGCTAGAGGATTCTCCCAGAAGGAGGGAGAATATTATGACGAAACGTTTGCTTCGGTGGCTAGATATACTTCCATTAGAGCTATCATATCTCTTGCCGCTTCCATGGGATGGAACTTACATCAGATGGATGTAAAGACAACTTTCCTCAATGGAGCTATTGAAGAAGAAGTATATATTGAACAACCTCAAGGGTTTGAGGTACATTCCAGAGACACTCACGTTTGCAGATTAAATAAATCTCTATATTGACTCAAGCAAGCTCCAAGGGCTTGGTATGCCAGAATGGACAATTATCTAATGAGACTTGGTTTCTCCAAGAGTCATGCAGATCCAAACCTTTACTATAAAGTCATGGACAATGCACCTGTAATCCTACTACTATATGTTGATGATCTATTCATAACAGGTGAAGAGTCTCTCATTATCCAGTGCAAGAAGGAATTAGCTTCTAAATTTGATATGAAATATCTAGGTCTCATGCATTATTACTTGGGACTAGAAGTATGGTAGAAGCGTGGTGAAGTATTCCTTGGACAAGGAAAGTACGCAATAAAGATCCTTCAGAAATTTGGAATGATGGAGTGTAAGTCCATGGACACTCCTATGAATGCGGATATAAGAAAAGTAAAGGAACCAGATTTTGATCTAGTAGATCCATCTCTATATCGACAACTAATTGGGTCATTGATGTATTTGGTAAATACTTGACCAGACATTTGCTTTGTCGTGAATACACTAAGCCAGTTCCAGGTGGAACCGAGACATGAGCATTGGATAGCTGCAAAGCATGTACTAAGATATATTCGTGGAACAATAAACTATGGTTTGAGATATACTGCATCCAGCAATATACAGCTTCATGGATTCACAGACTCAGATTAGGTAGGAAGTGTAGAAGACAGAAAGAGCACTTCAGGTATGTGTTTCAGCTTGGGCTCCACTATGATATCTTGGGGCAGCAGGAAACAGAAGTCTGTCACACTCAGCACAACAGAAGCAAAGTATATGGCAACATGTGAAGCATGCACAGAAGCAATATGGTTAAGGAAGTTAATCTCTAATTTATTTGATCAGATCCCATAATCGACCATAATATATTGTGATAATCAGAGTTGTATAAGATTATCAGAACATCTCGTGTTTCATGAAAGGTCGAAACACATTGAGATCAAATACTACTTTATTCGAGATAAAGTCCAGGAAGGAGAGGTAAAGCTCGAGTATATCCCCACTGATGATCAGGCAGCAGATATCCCGACAAAACCTATATCCAGAATAAAGTTTGCATATTTCCGAGAGAAGATGGGGATCGTGGAAATAAATCCCTTAGTTGAAAGGGAAGAAATTACTCTCCAGGTTGGGAGGGAGCACTGAAAACATTTATTTTGTGATTGAAAAATAGTCCAGCTCGGACAGATTCTTTCCTGTTCGAAAAGTGGATTGAGATTTCTGACGGACAATGATTTCCCACTGTGGTTAACATGGGAAATGGTCCAGATTTTTTATGTATCATAGACAGTGACTTCCCATTGTGGTTAACATGGTGAGTGGTCTAGGACAGTCTCTCTTCTTGAGTGTTACTCAAGAAGACTGGCCCACCTTGCCGGATATCTATTTCTCATTGTGGTTAACATGAGAAATGGTCTGTTTTGGAGGTTGATACAAGATAGTCTTTTCCTCTTGTGGTTAACAAAGGAAATGGTCCGGACAATCATTCCTTAGGGTTTATACATTCTCTCGAGGGTGCACTTTTATTAGTGTAGGAAGAATGGCCCAGGGTGGGGAATGGTCCAGGCTCAGTAATCAAGGACATACATTCCTTAGGGTTTACACATTCTCTCCAAGGTGCACTTTGATTAGTGTAGGAATAATGGCCCAGGGTGAGGAATGGTCCAGGCTCAGAAATCAGAAACAATTATTCTTCCTTGTTTGAGAAGAATAGGGAAGATAGCCCATTGTTGATGTTCTGTACTAAGGGCAGATATTCTTTCAGATCTCATAGATGTGAGTGAAAGATTGGCCCAGATGGTTAAGTTTATTTTTAACAATATTTTATGTGCAGGTTGTCATCAGATGATTGTTATGGAGATTGTATGTCTCCAGACAGTAGATATATACTACTATGGTGGATATGTTCCACTGATTGTGACTATGTGTCATAGTTTGAGTAGTTGTGTTTTACCGTGGATAGACACAGTTGTGTTCTATCAATTGATATTGTACCAGTTGTCATAGGAGATTATCCAGTTGGATAATAATGAGGGTGCTCGTGATACTACCAGTTGAATGGTCTGTCTGTGCTCAAGATCATACCTCCCTAGCTAGGAGGGAGTGTTGATATTATGGTAGCCTTGGGAGGTATGAACCTCTATTGTGACCTTTGACAAGATTAGAATGTTCCAGAAGGAAGCAAAGAAATAAAGGAAACCCTAGACAAGATGTTGGCTGCAGAAATATAATTACTATGAATTAATTAGTACCCAGAAGGAGAAGTCAGCCCCAGGAAGTCTTCCAGAACCACTATAAATACAGGGCGCCAGTCTGTCATTTGACACACTTCTCAACAGTTGCAGAGAGCCAGTTCTACACAGTACAGTTGCAGTCTTGTGCGCAATTCCTAGGGAAGGTATTGCGCCAACTTTTGGGTGGGACTATCAGATCAACTTGGTTACTTCTTGCTTGGTGCATTAACGTCTCTTGGCTATTGGATTGCTACCAGGATTCTCTTCTCTGTCAAGGTCAAGGTGCTCGGAGGGTGGCTTCAGCCTATGGTTGGGTGACAAGGGTATTGTCAATGGTAAAATGAGCACAATCTTTCATATTCTAACACAAACATCTTCCTTTGGTAGTCAGTTGGAGCATTTGAATTACTCTGAACAATATTTTATTTGAAGGTAAATATCTTCCTCCTTTATTGTTGTGGCTCTTACATAGTCTCAAATTAAGGCATCTGGTCATGCTCCACGTGACAAGCCTCAACAACAAGTGGGCAAGCTCATCTTTGACAAAAGTGGTGCATGGGTCTTTTTTGATGGGGCATGCCTGGGTCTTGATTGAAAGTGTGTCCCATGGTTTGTGCTTCATCTTTCTGAGGATCCCTCTTTCTCCTTTAAAACAAATGAGGGCTTGGGAATTAATAATCTGGGGGAATTACTCACTCTTTTCTGTCTGCTAAAATTTTTTGTTTCTAAAGGAGTGTTATGTTTCAATGAATTGTCTTCTCTCATATTTATAAGGAACATAATATGGAAGCATATTCGTTCTCAAAGGCTAGTTTATTTTTACAGGTTGGTCATTTTTTAGATGATCACTAAGGAATTAAATGATGAGGCAATATCTCATGGCTTGTTATAAGACTTGTGAACTAGCGAAGGGACCTTTAGCCACTATTCCCAAATTACTATTGTTTTGATGTGTTTTTCAAAGGCATTTAATAGTGCTCACAAGATTTGTGCGAGTGTGTATTTTAAAAGAATAGTTTAGATATTTTGTATTTTGACAATCCTAATATCTGTTGTAATGGACCTAGTTATTTTCTCAATTTTTTGATAGTACTTAAAGTACTTGCAAATTGTATTTTTTCAATTCGAAGAAAAAGTATTGCTATTTTTATGGGAAAAAAATTAAAGAAATGTTAGATATTGGAGTTGGTGAAAATTATGTTAAGTAATAAAGTGTTGAGAATATTTGAAAAATATACATTATATTTAAAAAATGTTATAAATGAAAGACATGTATATAGAAATTGATATTGTAAAAAATATGAAATTTTAATTTGTATAGATAAAAATGTTCTATAACACTATTTAAGAATATGTAATGTATTAGTTATTATTTTTGGGATTAACTGCATAGAGTAAGTCATTAATCTGTGACCCATATCCATGAGTATTAGTCACAACTGACCAATAATTGTCATGATTTGAATAATCCACTTAGTACTCATTGCATCGGGTGATGCTCACAAGGGTGAAGAAGTGGGATTGAAACCAACAAAATGAATCACATAGCATCAATCATCACTTCCGGGGCTTGCACCCGGTAACCAGGACTTCTCGTCCAATCACGCATTAATGGGTCATAGATTAATGACTTACTCTATGCAATTAATCCCAAAAATCATATCTAATATGCTGCACTGCGGAAGGCCCTCGATACTTAATTAAAGAGTGAAGGGAGTTGTACCTGAATAGTTCATAAGGCACAATACTTGCTAAGGTTTTGCAAATGGGGTAGCAAGCTAAGTGGGCTTGATAGTGGAGAAAACTCTACAATTAAGCACACTTGAGCCAGAGGAGTCTTGGAATGGGTGATCGCCCGAGAAGTCTTGGTTACTGGGTGCAAGCCCCGAAAGTGATGATTGATACTATGCGATTCATTTCGTTGGTTTCAATCCCAATTATTCACCCCTGTGAGCATCATCCGATGTAATGAGTGCTAAGTGGACTATTCAAATCATGAGAATGATTAGTCAGTTACAACTAATACTCATGGATATGAGTCATAGATTAATGACTTACTCTACGCAATTAATCCCAAAAATGATATCTCATATGTTGCACTGCGGAAGCCCCTTGAATATGTAATGTAATATTATATATTATATAATCTTAAATATTAAGAACTAGAAATTATAAAAAATATATTAACAGCTAGAAATTATAAATATATTGTTGTTATATTTATTTATATGAAATACATTATTTATATTTTCTCACTCAATACGTATAATGTGTATAATAAAAAGACATTTCATATAAATAAATGTTTAAGAAATACAATCTATCACACCATCATATGAAGTGTCACATTACATATATAAAATATTTGGAGAGTTTAACCATCTAAAGGTTAATAATATAATATTATATGTTCACATCTTAACATTTGTTTCCCAAGACAAAAAAATCGCACTTTTTATTAAGAGATAAAATGTACTTTCAAAAGGCGCTTTCGTGCAAACTGTTAAAGGGTCTACATACCCATTCAAAAATATCCTTCTCTAAGTTACTTATGATAAAAAGGATCTCAAAATTACAAAAAGACATCAACATATGGTTCGCATTTCAAGAAATCAGCAGAAATGAGATTATAAGAAGGATTCTTCTATTCTATAAACCAAGGACCCGTGTGAAAATTCTTCCCATTGAATCGCATTAGTATTTAATAAAAGTGCCTCTTTAGACAGAGAATTGACCTCCATGTTTTGTTCCCTAAAAATATGTGTGAAGAGAATATCATTGCACTGTCTGGAGATAATTTTTAATTTTTGACCAATCAGTTGAAGCTCCAAATGGACAAGTTGAACCGCATCCTTCATCCAGTCGATACATAATTTTGAGTCGTTGAAAATATAAATTTCATTCATCTCCTTTTCGGCCGCCATTTTTAATAGAGAAAAGAGTGAAAAGAACTCAACCATATTGTTGGTGCCCGTTCCTATATTGGCTTTTCCAAGATAGTCGTGCGATTGAGAAATAAATATTATAATTCCTAAGACACGGGTCTTTGTAGTTCCCTAACAAGCCCTGTCAAAGAACCACCATGGGTTGTTCTTATTACTAGACAAAGGTTCGAGTACTCCGGTGGCTTTTGGAGCTGGAGAGGCCTTATATTACTGAAGCAAAGCGAGAACCTATTGAGAGAATTTGATGGAAGGAAAGGATTTGTTCTCAAAGACTCTATTGTTTCGAACCAACCATAGACCCCAAGAAACTAGAATGGGAAGCACCTTCCATGAGTGTAGTCTCAGATTCGAATAGAAACCTTTGAATCACTCTTGAATATTATCATTTGACCAGATATTTGTGATCCCCAAGTGTTCCTCCACTTATTTTCAAACCTTCCTAGCAAAGTCACATTCTAAGTAAAGATGTAAGTTGGATTCCGCAACATTTTTACAAAGGTAACAGATCCCTGGCCCCTATTGTCTGCATTTTTGTAGTCTATCCCATGAGAGGAATCTTCCTTTGAGAACTAGCCAGAATAAGAGAAGAACTTTCAAAGACCCTTTGATCTTTGATAAATGAATATACCACCAATGAATGTTTTCATCCCCTTGATCCATCAATGAATGGTATCCCAATTTTGTTGAGTATTTCCCACCAGACAAATGGTAAACTGAAGTTAGTTCATCATCGTTATTTGTCAAGTGAATATACAATCTCTAAAGTTATAAATTGTAACCATACCAATCTTGAGTCCCAGTGTTCACGAAGGCCAGATCCATGGCGGATAACTAGTGTTGGGCCCAAATGGTCAACGTCTCCACATTAACAACCTGGTTCAAAGTACATAAGCATTTTAGACATAAGGCGAGTTTTAATTCTTCTACCAGGAACAACTTTCTCCATATCCAACTATAACATCTGATCTTATTCTCACATGTGCTCCATTGCCCATCTTCCAATATAGGTACTTACCAATAACCGTAAATGCTTCTGACAAATCCCTCAATTGAGTTGAAGCATTTGGAATGTGCTTGTTGATTTGGCAGATCCAATCCACTACAGAGAGAGGGGAAATGTATTTGGTTATTAGAATATGTCTCCAGAGGCTCTCTTGCATCAAGAAGACCCATAACAACTTGGATGTCAGTGCTTGGCCAAACATAATCCTATCCTTTAGTCCCCATCCTCCCAAATCTTTGGGTTTTGATAAGCTTTTCTAGTTGGTGAGATGCGGCCCTTTATAATCCAAGCTACCTTTCCAAAGGTAACTGAAATAGTTTTTTATGATTCGGGTAAGGATTCCTTTTGGAATCGTAGTCATGAGGTGTTAGAAGACGAGAATCATCTCCAAGACTGACTTGATAAGTACTAATCTTCCTCCCCTAGAAAATCCAACGATTACACCATAGGTTAACTTTGCGCTCCACCTTTGAGACAAGCCACGACCATTCCACAACCCCATATTTGTTTGGCTTGATGGAAAAGCCAAGATATTTTAAGTCATCCTCGGTCTCTTTAATATCATATGGAAATGAGGATAATAAGGCTCAATTCTCTTCCTTGGTAGTTGGTAGGTATATAGCTTATTTACTTTCATTAATGGACATCCTTGTCATTGCACTAAACATAGCCAAAATATTTTTTAAAACTAGACAATCTACAACAACACGTCAACATAAAATTAATACATCATCAACAAATAAAAAGTGAGTGAGACTAATCAAACTCCCAAAATTAACACCTTGGAAGCATCGAGTCCTTCTCGCTTCAATGAGAGCCTGAATGAGGCCTTTCATTACCAAAAGGAAGAGATAGGGAGATAATGGGAACCTTTTATGAGTCCCCAACCATATCTAAAGAAGGAGGATCTTGCACCATTGAATAAAATTGCAAAGGAAGTTGAATTTACATGAACCATGATCTCCTTACCGATTTGCAACTATAACCCTATACGAAGCAACAAGAGTCAAACATATAAGCAATAAAATCTATCAAAATCTTTTGATAAAACAATTTTGAAAATTGACACCTCTTTCCTTCGAGTTTTGATGGAATGGATGCCCTCCTAGGTTGCCCTAATAGCTTCATGAATGAGTCTGCCTTTCAAAAAACCAAATTGTTCTTGTGATATGTAGCTTGATAATAGGAGTTTTAGTCTCATCACTATTATCTTGGAACAAATTTTATATAGACATTTACATAGCACAATGGGTCTGAAATCATCAAAAGAAGAGGGAAAATACGACTTTATAATCAAAGCTAATAAGGTGGCATTGATGCTATATTTTAGCTTTCCCTCTGTTCTAATTTCTTCCATAACTCCAAGTAGGTCCTCCCCCACACATTCAAAAAAATCCCTGTTAAATTCAATTGTCCAACCATCGGGCCCTGGACTCTTGTTCTTTTTAAAGGACTCTAGGACTCCACCGAGCTCCTCCTTTGTGATTTCTTTGAACAAATCTCGATTGTCAACCTCGTTGAACATCCTTGGGAACAAGGCTAATAATTTTAGCATGTCTCCAACCTTTTCATGCTTATCCTCTACAAACAAGCCTTTGAAATGAGTCACCCCCAAGTCAACTAGCTCAACAAAACCCTTTTTCTTGTTCCCAAGGGAGTCCTCTAGTTCCCAAATAGAGTTGTAATTTTTCGGTGGTTTGCAAATTTTTGAAATTTTTTTTGAGTTTTGGTCTCCCACTTCTTTGGTAGATGCAATCAGTCATTTTTCTGTAGTTACAATCAGTCTGTCTCTAGTTGTTACTTAGAGAACCTTCGTTCACTCATGTCTTTGGCGCCTTTTTCCCTCTCTAAGAAATATACATAGTGGGTGTTATCTCTTCTTGCTAAGCTCGTACCTTCCACATGATCACGGTTGTGACCAGATGCCTATCCAACATGCGCTTTGCGACTTCGCATTTTGGTATATCCAGCTGCAAGTTGCCTCGATCTTCCCAACTCGTGAAACTACAAAATGGAGCCTAGTACTGCTAGCTCCTTCCCTTCTCTCCCGCTGATGTGACCAGGGGCCAAGCACGAGGGTGCTTCACGATTTCGCATATCGCGAAGTGGAGCCTAGTGACATGCTAGCTCCTCCTTTAACTTTCTATTGATGTGACCTTTCGATGTGACCATGTGCCAAATCTTTCGAGTGCTTTGCCATTTCGCGTTTCGTGGCTTTGCGTCTCGTCTCCCTGGAAAATCAGCGGTCCAGATCTCTCCTTGATCTGACGGCTCAGATCAAGTCGTGATTTCGTATTTCGCGAATTTGGGAATCTCGTTACCTCCGTTCTCCCGATACCCAAAATAACGATGGTGCTAGATCGATGGTCCAGATCTCTCCTCGATCCGACGGCTCAGATTAAGTTGTGATTTCACATTTCGCGACTTTGGGAGTCTTGTTACCTCCGTTCTCCTGATACATGAAACTCTGAAATTACTTCATATTAGATCAATGGTCGAGGTCTCTCTCTCTGATCGACGACTGTGATCAATATCGTGGACTCTGACTTCATATCAGATCAACAGTCCAAATCCTTGGTGATCAAATTACCCAAATCATTTCGTGACTTCACATATCGCAAGTTCCTACAACTCTCACCTTTGACTTTTGTAGCTCGCAAGTCAGCAAAATGTTGATCTCTCGCCACGTGTCCTCTGGATCCAACGACCTAGATCATTTCGCGATTTCGTATTTCACGAAGTTGGAGGATGGCTCTTGCCCATTATCCTCTTCGCAATTATACTGGATCTAACGACTGTTAGTCCTTCACACTCCAATCTGACGGCTGAGGTCTAATCTACTCCTCTGTGTGCTCCTCCTGTCTATACTCTGATCTGAAGGCCATCGTGTATTCTTGATTGGTGATCCAACGACCACTATCGCTCCTCCTCCTGAGCTTTGGCTTTCTCAAATATCTAAGTGTCAAATTCCACGACCTTTGATCCTTCTGCGAGCCTTGATGACTTGGACCTCGTCTGCGTTTCTGGGAACTCTATCTCTCCTGAGCTTTGGTAATGGAATTCACCTTGGCCCTGGCGCTCACTTACGCTAATCCTTATGTTGTTATGTACATAAGCAACCCGTTGTACATAACAACATCTCATTATGTACATCGTCCTTGTTTAACTTACATCCAGTGACCATAGGTGTGCTCATAGGTTTAGAATATTCCATTTGAAACCTTTTCAACATTTCCCTTAGATATTTTTCTTGAGAAAGAAATATTCCTTCAGACCTCTAAGTAATTTGTAGGCCAAGAAAAAATGACAGTTCCCCTATCATAGACATTTCAAATTCAAACCGCATGGCAGAAGCAAACCATTTTACTAGTGAAGCATTATTACTACCGAAGATGATGTCATCTACATAGAACAACACAATGAACAAATCATTACCCTCTATTTTGATATATAGATTGTTGTCAATTGTTCCTCTCTTAAACCCTTTGTCTTGAAGATGTGTATCCAGACTGTGATACCAGGCATGAGGAGCTTGTTTCAACCCATATAAGGCTTTCTTCAGCTTGCAGACAAAGTTAGGGTTATCTGACAGTTGGAAACCCTCTATTTGTTCCATATATACTTCTTCTTTTAGATCTCCATTTAGAAAAGTTGACTTGACATCCATTTGATAGACTTTAAACTTCTTATGAAAAGCATAGGCAAGAAACATTATAATAGCTTCTAATCTTGCTACAGGCACAAATGTTTCATCAAAGTCCAGTCCTTTTATTTGAGTGTATCCTTTGCAGACCAATCTAGCTTTATTTCTTACAATATTTCCTTTCTCATTCATCTTATTTTTGTAGACCCATTTTGATCCTATTACATTTTTATTTGTTGGCCTAGGAACGAGTTCCCAAGTGTCATTCTTTTCAATCTGGTCCAGTTCCTCATTCATTGATTTTAACCAATTTACGTCTTTACTGGCCTCATTGAAGTTCTTGGTTCCACCATGGATATGAAGGTTATATGTGATTGCTTAGTGTTTTTTATTATCCTTCTTCCGGTTTGTACACCTTTGTCTTTCTCACCAATTATCTGACTTGCAGGATGATTCTTTTGAGTAATTCTGGAGGAAGAATTTGATGTTGTCTGCTGATTTGAGTTTGCTGGAGTATTTGCATCTTCATCTGACTCAAAGTCTTCTTTTTCCGATTCTTGGACCTGTTCAGCTTCAACTTCATCTATATCCTCTGTTGTTGATTCAGTATTGTTCACCTCTCTTACCGGAATTCCTCCATCAACTTTTATGTCAATACAGTCAACCAATTTATGTAGCCTCTTATTATAGCATATGTATCCTTTATTGTTTGTATCATACCCTAAGAAGATGCCTTCATCAGCCCTGTCATCATACTTGCCAAGGTTCTCACTATTATTTTTTATGTAGCACTTACTCCCAAATACTTTGAAGTGTTTGATTGAAGAAGATCTTCCATACCATAGTTCATAAGGTGTCTTGCCACTGTGTGGTATGAGGTGGGCTTTGTTAAGAACATGGAATGTTGTGTGTATTTCTTCTACCCAGTAGGTTTGATCAATGTTCTTCTCATTCATCATTGACCTGGCCATTTGCTGCAGGGTTCTGTTTTGCCTCTCAACTACTCCATTTTGTTGTGGAGTTCCTGGGATTGTGTATTCTCTCTCGATCCTATTTTTATCACATAATTCCTTAAAATCACTTGACATAAATTCTCCTCCTTTGTCTGATCTTACTGCCTTTAACCTCTTACCTGTTTGATTCTCAGTTAAAGCCTTAAATATTTTAAATTTCTCAAATGCTTCAGCATTTTCTTTGAGAAAAGCAACCCAAGTAAGTCTGGAGTAATCGTCAATGATCAGCATAAAGTAGTTTTCCTTCCCTATGCCTTCCTATCTTAATGGTCCACATAAATCCATATGAATTAATTGGAGTGGTTTCTTTGTTGAAGTAGAACTCTTGGATTTAAACCGAGTCCTGGTTAGCTTTCCTACTTGGCAGGGTTTACACACAGAGTCTTGTGGCTTTGATATTCTTGGAAGATCTTTTACTGCCTCAATATTTTTGAGCTTGATTAAGTGGTCAAAGTTTAGATGTCAAAGTCTCTTATGCCATAACCAACTTTCATCATGTTTGCTTAGATGACACTCTTATCTATCTTCTTCAACACATATACATTATTATATGTCCTTATGCCTTTAGCCCCCACTTGTCTTGAGTTTACAGACTTTATCTTTCAATCCTTGGAAGTGAACACCACTTCACATCCTTTATCACACATTTGACTTACACTGAGAAAATTATGTTTCAGCCCATCCACAAGCAGAACATCCTAGGATTTTCCTTTACCATTACTCAAACTCACCTTTCCTTTTCCCTTGATTTTACGAGGAGCATCATTTCCAAAGGTTACATTTCCTGATTTGCTTTGACTTAGAGACAAAAACTTACTTTTGTCTCATGTCATATGTTTGGAGCATCCATTGTCAATATACCAAGGGTTCTTTTGTCTTTAAGCTGACAACACTAATCCACACTTGTCATTAGCTTTCTTCCTCCAAACCTTGACGTTTTCAGCAGAGGGAGTCATATCTTATTCATAGTTCTGTAAGCGACAGTCTCCAGCTTTATGTCCATAATTATGGAAGGTGTAACATTCTGGTTCATTGAATAAGGGATCATAACAATTTTTATGCTTAACTTGTGTCCTTTTCCCAGCCATCACATGGTTTGCAGACTATGATTGTTTCTTACTTGGTTGTCTCATTCTTTGTTGCGCCAGATATCTATTCCTTGAGTGTTTTGATTGCTCGTATCTAAATATTAAAGAACAGTTTACAACTTTGTGACCAAAGTTAGAACAAAAAAAACAATATCCATGGAAAAATACTTTGTACCTAGAAAATGGTTGTCTTCTTTGAGCATGTCGATTTCTTTGTTCAACAGATTCAATTTTGGCACTTTTTCTTTCACTCTTCCTTGGCGGCTGATTATCTTCCTCTGTTTCTCCATATTTGTTGTTGTCAATGAATGTAGACTTGACAAACTTGATAGATTCTTTCTTGCTTGGATGACTATAAATTGATCCTTCTTCATAACCCAAACCAGTTTTCAAATTTGGATTCCTTTATTGATTCAAAATGGTGGTTAATCCTTCTGAGGCTTTAATGCTTGGAATATTTTGGAGATACAATGCTTTGAACTTCTCCACCTCTTTTCTGGTTTTTACTACCTCTTCTTCCAAGGCTTCACATATTGCATTCTTCTCTGATAATTGTTGTTTCAGAATGTACTCTATTTTCTTTGCCTCTTCTAACTCCACCTTTATCATGGAAAAGTCTTCATCGGGTTTTTTAGCATTCTTTTCAAACTGTATCAACAATTGTTTTTTTTTTCTCTTCTCGAATCTGAGTCTGTCAATCTCTTCTAAGACACTGATTAGTTCACCTTCCATATCAACCACAACTTCTTAATTATTAACATCACTTCATGTGTTTTGATTAACATAATACTCTTTGGCCATAAGCACAAAGTCATTAACCTTATCTTCACCATCAGAATCACTATTTGTGTCTCCTGAAGAATCATCATTGTTTACACATAAACTTTTCTTTTTATCAAATCTCTTGGATTTATACTTCTCTTCACTTTTAGAGTTCTGGTCCTTCTTCTTGTGTGGACACTTAGATGCAAAGTGACCTATCCTTCCACAGTTAAAAAATTTGAAGGGCAACTTGCCTAATCCCTTCTTTAGTCTTCTCACAATTTTTGCTTCAATTTCATCAGGCTCGGAATCCTCATTCTTATATGCTTTAAATGATGCTTCTCTAGAGGTGGTTTTATCTTTAAATATCCTCATTTCATATGCAGTCAACGTTCCTAGAAGTTGATCAAAAGAAAGGCTTTTAGAGCATTAATTTCTTCTATAGCAGAGGCCTTCGAGATGAACCTATCTGGTAGAGATCTCAAAATCTTCTGAACTAAAGAGGGTTCCTCAATTTTTTCACCAAGTGCTTTCATTGCATTTACTAGTTCTTCAACTCTCAGAAAGTACTTTCCAACAGTTTCATCCTCTTTCATCTTTAGTTGCTCAAACTGTACTCAGTAGGTTTGAATCTTGGCGTCATTTACCTTCTCATTACCTTCATAACTGCTAATGAGTTTGTCCCACATTTCTTTGGCAGTTTCTAAGTGCATAACTTTTACAAATTTTTCTTATGCAAGCCCACTCAGAATAACATTCATAGCCTTAGCGTTGAAGCTAAATTCTAGATTGTCATCCTTATTAGCTAGTACAACTGGCTTTACATAACCAGTCTCTACCACATCCCAGACATCTGCACCTAGGAACATTATGTAGGTTCTCATCCTAACTTTCCAGAAGACAAAGTTTGTTCCATTGAACATAGGGGCCTTATTGGTTGAAGTTCTTTCATGGCTTGACATGTTTAAGCTTCCTGATCTACCTTTAGATAAAAGGAACCTGCTTTGATACCAATTGTTGATCAATTGAGAGGAGGGGTGAATCAGTTGTTACTGTGCTTAAACTATTATGCCCATTTTAAACTCTTCACAAAACACTTAATGATGATCACAATGATGCATAGAAGTACGCAATAGAATATTAAACATCAATCACCCACATGAAATATACAAAGACAGATATTTCTTGAGGAAACCCATAAAGGTAAAAACCTCTTCTTTTTGATATGATAAGTAATATTTATTTTCTTTACATTATCATACTTGTGAGCTCCAACTCCTCTTGAGGCTACAACATTTGTTTTGCAAGATGAAACTTGTTGAGAGCACCAACTCTCTGGTTTCTCTAGCACCCACTAGAAGGAAGCACCAACTCCCTAAGTGTTCCAACACCAACTGGATGAAAGCATCAACTTCCAGTCACACAGGCACCGACTTGTATACCAGAGAACAATAGTTCTCCCTTGCACCACCTTGCCACCTTGATTGTTCTGGCTGCAACCAGATGGAAGCTACAACTCCCTGTGTTCAATCACTTACTTGAAACTCTGAGGACAATAGTCCTCCCTAGCACCTCCCAACCACCCTGAAATATTAATTTTTGCTTGCTCGAATCTATTACAGTGATACAATATTCATCAATGGCTTACCAGTCTCATCATTGTTCTGATACACTGCTCTGCTCTGCCTTCTTCAGTGTCCTCCTCCTCACTATTGATACTGAGAGGGGGGTGAATCAGTATCAAGTACAATTTAAAAACCTTTTTCAACTTATACTTAAACCATTCAATTATATCCAATGAGCAATGAACAATAGTATAAGAATTACACCAATACACCACAATACACCATGCACAATATATGAGAAATAATCAATAGTTTTTGTTCAAGGGAAGCAATGACTTTCAAAGGTAGCTACAGCTTCCAAATGTAAAGGGAGGGATAAACCTCCAAGAGGAAGATACAATCCTCCAATATCAAGAGATATTTGAACTCTCTATCCTCCAAGAGGAAGATACAATCCTCCAATATCAAGAGATATTTGAACA